>APFE030642043.1:463063-565732 GCA_000404065.3 Pinus taeda | reverse complement strand
GGAATATGAAAGGACAAGTCCTTGTCATATCCAAGACCAGTTTTGTGCTTGTTGTGGACAAGCTGTTCCCAAGGTCTGATGATGGGCTTGGGAAATGCAGACTGAGTTTCTGTATCTGGGTGTACAACTGCTGCTTTATCTAAATGCACTGTAACATTATTGTCTCGCTGTTTATGGGAGTCTGTTTCAATCTTTTGAACAGAAACAGGTTCAGAATGATGACTCCATTGTTGTAGTTCTTCTTGTTGCAGCTTTGTCTCAAGTTGCAAAAACTCAATATTCTCATGTGCATTTTGGAGACAAATTTTAATATTGGAAAGAGAGGTTTTGTTGATCTTAACCATCTCATCAACAGTGGAAAGTATTAAATTATTCAGTAGTTTCAATACATCATCTATTCTATCCATTTCAGACCAATATAATCAGAGAACTGATATTATCTTCAGCTACAAATTGGTCTATAAATAATTGCAACTATTAGATGAGTTGCAGGATGCCAATATTACAAAGTCACTGTAGCACACAGCACAATACCGATTTCAATGTACCAAATGACTCGCTACTTTAATGTACTTCTCAAATTATTCAAACTACTCACACTGTTCGAATGCATAACCGAGAGTTACTTCTCAAGAACTTTCATACGTTGATGCAGGCAACCCATACAATCAGCGCTCCTCTCAATCTGCTATTTGCCATTCAACCTGTGCTCCTACAGTTCAATCCAACAATTCGAAGAAAGCAAAACGAACCTTGCTATCTCATTTGTTACAGTAAGCTGAGAAACCACTTTCCAGAATTCAATAGCGCTCTCCCTTCAACCCAATTTCCACAGCATTTCCTTGATATATCACTTCAATGTTTTAAAAATGTAATATATTTATATTACATATCACTTCAAATGCTTTTAACTATACAATGCAGCATGCTGTAATTATACCATTCAAATGATTTAAATGACATAAATAATCTGCGTATTGACACTATTCACCCACATTCTCACACATTGGAATGTTACGCTTTCACTGTGATTTATTTAAAACAGCGTTCAAATTAATTTAAACAGCAGCTCCGTATGAAGTGCTTGTATGTCTGCGGCTTGTCGAAGCGGCTCACCATGGACCACACCAAGTCCACCCGGGCGTTCACCCTCTGGACCAACAGATTCAATTGAAGAATCAGCAAAACGGGACAGTTGTGAACTGCATGTTCGTGATTCTGCACTACAAGGATGATTTACTCTAAATTGTGAATGGGCCAATCCCACTGCCCCCGAGGCAGATAACGGTTGACTTGATGCAGAACCCCATGAATTTGGAGTAACAGGTTTCCATTCAATTCACCGATCGACGAGCAGGACCGTGTACTCGTTTTCTCTCAGACCAAAGGGGATCGGATTCGAATACCAGAAACTATCCACAATACCATGTCACCATTCAAATGATTTGAATGAATAAAACAATGCTTTGATACCCATTGATTAGTTGTTTATATGATCTGGAATGGACCTCGTTAATGGTACACCTCGAAACTTTAAAAAATAAATAGCTCGCATTCCATTACATCACCACATGGTTTTTCAACTCACATTGGTTTGGCAAAGAAATTCTGCATTGCCAAAACATGCTAAAATACAATGCCCATCAATCTGCAACTCTGAACAAAAAAATATGAATTGTTAGTCAACAAAATGTCGACCAATGTTTCACTACAATATTATCATCCAGAAGCAATAAACTGCTGCTGAACCCGCCATGCACAATCTGAAAAAGCTTTTACGGCTTTAGCACACAAGCTGTGGGTCGTGGACAGAGGGGCCGTAGGCACATCTGAGAAGTGAAAAAGGGAGATATAGGAACCATAGAACTCCACTGAAAGGAAAATAATAGGCGCATAGGCCACCTGATCTTAAAATCCACTCCTCAGTTCATTGATACGGGTCTCGGTATTCACCCCAATATTAACCAAAGGTTATATCCCATATATTCAGGAGCCGAATAATTCCTAGAACATTGTCATTGGTTTATTATTGTAGGTGTGCTAGGCGAGGAGTCCATTTGTAATGAAACAGGACCAATCGTGGGACCGTGAAGCCATACTCCTTAACAAACGAGATCTTACATTAAGGCTTTGAAACAAATAACCATGTGATTGTCAGGCCAGGAGTAACAATGCCGCAACATGATGCATTCACCAAAAATAAAAATGCAGATACCATACAACGTTTCAAATATATTCTTAATACAGCATTTCAAAAACTTTCAATCGCACACAGTTTGAATTGCTTTTCACTGCAGCTAGAGCGTCCTTCAATGAAAAAAATTTGAAAAAAGAATACCTCTCAATTGAATTGAATAACGCTGCAAGAAGGCTGAGTATCCACCAGACAGCGCTCAGTGGACAGATGCATTTCTCAGACAGATGCCTTATGGCAGAGGTAGCGGATTATGTCAGGACAGATGCGTTATGGCAGAGGCAGCACATTATGTCAGGACAAATGCGTTATGGCAGAGGCAGCGCAGGTAGCGCAGGTATATGCAAGAGGTGGCAGCTAAATTCTAGCTGAGAATATATTCATAAGTGATGGCAGAAACTATAAAACAAATGGTTCAAAGAAATTGTGCAGGGCATCAATACGCCTGCTCTGATACCATGTTAAACACACATGGTGAGCGAAAAAAATAGGAAAGATAAATCATGCAGTGCAATTTTATTAACAATTTGATATACATTTATAGTACATGTGGTGACCGTTGGGATTCACATCCCAAGGTCCCTTGGATTGCTTAGTCTCTTTAGCTTCCACACTAACCCATTTAGGATTAGGTGTCCAACATGTATAACAAATCCACTGAGAAAATAACAAAGTAAAATTTATTTGTCATTTGCGGGAGAGTAGTGGTCAACCATACTAACTAGCAACGTTTTAATCACAACTTCTTTGTTTTTAGTCCAAATTGACTGATTCCAAAGCCTTATGAGAGATAATTCAAAGGTATATCTCCAATAGAAATATGTTTTAAAAATTTAATGATATTTTATGTCAATTTTACTTATAACATCCTGCATAACAAATTCATTTTCAATTACCCCACTCAGAACAACAATGGATATTTTAAGCATAGATTTTTCGTTTGATGTCGGATTCAAATGATTGAAATTGGAAATGAAAGTATATTCATTTATTTATCTTCAATAGAAATGGGTTTTGAAGATAAGAATAATTGATAGGTCAAATACTCTAAGGAACAGCTGGAAAGATAGAGTTTTAAGAGTGCTTATTTACAATAGATAGTCAGTATTTTGATTATAACTTTCTCATACGATATCAAAAATGAGTGATTCAAATTGAAATATAAACTAGATTCATAGGGAAATCTACCATAGAAACAGGTTTTAAAAATTTGGTCATTTAGACCTCCAAAAACTGATTGTCCCAACTTTGTTCCTGAACTACCCGCTAAACACCCTGTCAATGTTTTGGTTATAACATTTTTGTTTCAAATCCAAATTGAGGGATTAAAATTGGGTTAGAAATTAGATATCAAGGGATACCTAGGATAGAAACAAGTTTTAAAAATATAGTCATTTAGGTGTCCAAAAACTGGTTGTCCCAACTCTATTCGTAAGTTGCCGGCTAGACACCTTGTCAAGATTTTAGTTCTAACTTTTTCATTTCAAATCCAAATTGAGTGATTAAAATTGGGTTGGAAAGTAGACATCAAGGGCTACTTAGGATAGAAATATGTTTTTAAAATATTCCCTTTTGGTCCCTCAAAACATGACTGTCCCAACTGTGTTTTTAGAAATTTCATTAAGCCCACAAGCCAAAAAAGGAAAAATATGATATTCAAGCATATTTTTCCAAATTGGTGATAAAAATGAAAACAAGTGTTTTTAGAACTATTATTTCCATTACGATTCATCTACATACACAAATGAATTAAAAAAATTTACCACCGATGTTGATTTCCACGG
This sequence comes from Pinus taeda, assembly GCA_000404065.3. Lineage (NCBI taxonomy): Eukaryota > Viridiplantae > Streptophyta > Pinopsida > Pinales > Pinaceae > Pinus > Pinus taeda. The sequence continues at coordinate 561,754 of APFE030642043.1, read as the reverse complement.
CGTGTTGGAACAAAAACAACTATTTTTAGATTAAAAACAAAATGCTTTTATTTATGTCCTTATTTATTTTATTTTTTACATTACCCTACTGTGATTTAAAAAATTGAATATGATTACGTATATGGGTACTTCCAATGGAACCATTTTCGAAATAAGGTTTCAAATATGTACATACCCAAATTTGCAAAATGTATGTTAATAAATATTAGGGTACGAGAAGACAACTTCCCTTGAAAGATGGTGTAAAAAATTGTTGAAGTATGGAGTGATGTTGCAAACAAGGGATGGAGTGAAATGATTCTTCAATATATCCTTTATTTTCTTTATTTCCCATAACCATCATATCATGAAGTTCTTGAACTTTTGAAACAGTTTGTTGATGCAAACTAGAAGAAACCTCATTTTCTTCCATAACTTCTACAATTTTTTACTTTGAAACATTCTGAATCTTAATATAAGTTTTCTCCATTGGTGGATGTAAGATAGAATGAGTGGGAAGGGTGAGTGAATTTTTCTGTTCAACACTGTAAGCATGTTGTATTGGTTTATTATGGTGAGGCTGTGGAATGAGTTATGCAGGCAATTGTGTATGGAATGGAGCATTTTGATGATGTAGTTGATTGGGTTGAGTGGATTATTTTGATAGGCAAGAAAGATTTTTTGGAAGAGCTGGTGAAGAATATAGAGAATGTGTTTATGCTACAAGATGAAGGAGAGTAGTCATGCAATCATAAGATGAACTAGGCCAAATTTGTAGACAAGATTGGCGGTGGTTATATTGAGATTGACATGGCTACCCTAACACATTAGTATTCCATAATGGATTATGTAAGTAAGAGATTGGAGAAGAAGTTTTTTGAACCATACTTGTACGCCATGATGTCCATGGTTTTGACCTTGTTGCAGCTTCCTCATCTCTTTGAAATGATACTTCCATCCTAGATAAGGAATAACAACTATCTATGGGATGCTCCTTTCGGTAATGAGGGAAAAACACTTCATCAAATTCTTGATTTTTCTTAACCTGCAAAACATCCAATTGTGAATTTAGAGAGCTAATAAAATCAATTTTAAAATGTTCAAATAAATCTTTAATTTAAGCTTTTATGTCTCCTGTTCTTGTAGCCGATTTGGAAACGAAAGAGCAAACATCTCTAGAATTCTTACCAACCTTGGAGATTCCTCTTGAATACCTTACGAAAAATTCACAAACATCATCATATGACAATTGAAAAACATCACCTTTTCCTATCAGATTTAAGGGTTCTAAAAATTCATCTTTAATTCCTTTGAGTAGGAGTGTTTTTAAGATCTCTTTTTCCAAATACTTATGCTTTGATTTTTGAAGGTTGTATTGAAATCGATCTACATAGTCCTCCAAGATTTCATCTTCTCCTTGTATCATATCGAAAATATCTTCATTGTCCTTGCAATAGCCCTGGTACTTCTTCAAGAATATGTTCTTCACGTCCTCCCATGTTTGGATGCAGTTCCCACCTAGGCTTATGAACCAAACGAGAGTTGCTCCTTTTAGATTAAGAGGAAACACTTTCAACCTTTGATTATTAGTACAATAGTAATATCCTCTACAAAGTATTTCAAACTCAAATAACAATGTATCTGGATCTTCATTTGTCAAACCATGAAAATTTGGTAGAAAAGATGGGGGAATTATGTGCATTTGTGTCACTCCTCCTAGATCTGTGATAGGGAATTTAAAAGTACAAATGTGATTCATTTCTTAAAATAATAGAAGATGCTCTTCATGTGTTTCTTTGAGGCTCCTTCTTCAAATGTTGTTGTCAATTGGTTACTGAAATTGGTGGTGCTTACACCACCACTTGAGTGAAATCATGAGATTTGTTTTTCAAAATTTCTATTTTTTTCTTAGTCATTCACACAAAAATTTAAACATTTATTTCTACCCTAAGTTCTTTAACAATTCTGCTAGAAAGAAAGCGAGGGATCAGAGCTTTTACATGCTCCGTATGCAAGTTCTTACCTTCTATTTTTAATACCCAATTCTTTCCTAATAGGCACTCATCAAATGCACACTACTCTTTAGAAATGGCTACACTCTCCCTAGCAACGATGCCAAAATGTTGAGCGATAAAAAGTGTCTTTTTAACTCCTAATTATCTTCACACAATTGTCAACTAGGGGACGATTTTTTATTTCAAGAGTGTACTCAGTCTGAGACATCTCTTTACTCAAGAGTAATGTTTTGCAGTATAGTGCTTTAAATGAAAAATTAAATGAATGCTTGAAATAAAATCTACTTACAATTAAAAGAAACTTAACACTTTGAAACTTAAATCATTCACTTAGAAAACTACAACAATTTATCAGCCAAGGATGCAATAGTGATAACTCTTTCCTCTGTCAACTGATATAAATGAAATCAAGCATAAACAGGATCCACAATTTGAGAACTTAGGCAACGATAGCCAATGTCCTTTACAGTTGTTGATCTTACACTCCACACTAAAGCAAATAATAACAATTCGATTGGAGATGCTTAATAAACAGATTTGTTGCAATATCAATTAAAAGATGAAATCAAATCCTTGCAGAAAAAAACAGGGACTATGTCTATTGAAAAACTGAACAGCAAAGCTTCATCTAACATAAATGAATTATTCCCGGCTGCGGGTGCGAGCATATGAAAGGAGTACGGGGGCGGGCTTCCCACTGGGCAAGTGGCGGCCCAGTCCCGCCACCTGTACAAGCCCATTAAAGGCCTGCCACCCCTCTTGCCTTACATTAAAATCCAGAAGCATCACTCAACGCAGACGAGCCGCTCTGGCCATTCATCCTCGCGCGCGTTCTGCAACTCCATCCTCCGGGAAGCCGATGCAAGACATAGGGTCGCACATGGCACGAAGTGCGACAAACAAGTATAACTACAGAGCAATGGGGAAGGTAATGCATTGTTTGTTGGTCGTTCTGGTTTTCATTCGGCTCTGGGTTTCTTTGCTTTGTTATGTGCAGAGAGGCATGCGCTACAAAGAGTCAAGCCGGCTCTTGGTTCATCCCTCCCTTGTCTCTGAGCTCGCCTTCCGTTGCTATTGGAATTCCAAACCTTGGCCCACTCTCCAGTTAGCCCAGGTCCGTTTTCGTGATTTTCCCGTGCAATTCCCTGTTTCTCCTTTAGCTCTTTGGCCATATTGCGCCATTCCGCCTTCAGCTCATCAGCCTCACCATATCCAGTCAATTCCTAGCTTCCCAAGCCACCTCCTTGTCCATTCTGGTCTGCAATGCCTCGGGAGAGGCTTCACCTCAGCAGCCGCCGTGGCGGGTCTCGTGGAGGGGCAAGAGGACAAGCCAACCCACCTCACTCCTCTGATTCGTCGTCGGGTGATGCTAGCAGTGCTCGGCTCAAACGAGGGAGAGGACGAGGGCGATCTCGAGCCTCTGTATGTGATCACTTCTCCCATCCTACAACCAGGTTCAGCTTCCCCTGCCTTCTGGACTCCGACACTTACTATGTATCTGTCAAAATCGAGAAATGCGAGCATCGGGTTCCTTCGCCAGCTGTAGAGGAGCACAACCCTTCTGCCTCAACCTTGGGTCAACAAACCCTGCCTCCTGCCCAGAGTGTTTGTCAAGCAGTTCAGCCTCCTGCTCCAGAGCCGGGTCAGCACAACTTGTCGGAGGCAACAGCGGGGGCTGTGGCGGGTCCAAGCGCTCCAGCCTAAGATGACGCGCCTCATACAGACTCAAGCGAGCCGGACCAGTTTGGTTGCAGGGTGGTGGAAGAGGTGTCATCCACCTCTGTGGATGATTGAGCCAGTTTTTAGGACCATCGGGCGGAGGGTATGGCATAGCCATTTTGTTTATCTGGTTGATCAAGATCTATGTCTTTACAGTGTTCTCTCTCTTTGTAATGCTGCTGCTCTGCTCAGCCGCTTGTAGGATAATCATAGTTCTTATAATGTGCTTCTGTTTGCGGTTTCTATGGCCGAATATCTAGTCAGGAAATATGGTTTTTGAGTCAGTTATTGGGATTTTGGTTTTGAAGTCTGTAATCGGGAATATGTCTGGGTTTCTAGGTTCTTCTCTTCACTGGATAGAGTTTTGTAATAGCAGGCGAGTCTCCCAAACCTGGGGAAGGACAAATGCCTGGCTGGATATGGGTAACAATGTGCAAAATCCATCTCTGTATGATGGTGATATCTAAGGCATGCCTCGCTGTAATTTTCTGAAGTTTTTTGTACTATAATAGAATTAGACTAATTTAAAAAAAAAAAAACATAAATGAATTATTAACAGAAAGGAATAGTAATGCTAAGTTATTAAAATTAAAAAGAAATCTTAAATAGAACTAGACATCAAAGCTAATTAATTAGAAATACACAACAACTATAAATGTAACTAAATCAGCAATCTGTAATGAACAAAAAAATCTGAAGTGACCAATGGAGCTTTAATGAATCGCATAACAATTGAAGTTACAAAGGGTAATAATCTTGTTATGATGGAAGAAAATGGCAACACGATTCAATTGCAGAAGGTAATCATTAGACAAACCACACTTGCAAAAATCAGAAAGATATAATACAGAGTAGCAGCTTAATCCACCAGAGGTTGGGCCCTTAGCCGCCAGCGAATGCTGCTGGGCTACTTCAAATAAGATGAATGAACAACATCGCTTTATTTATTAATCATCAAACTGTGAAATCATTACAACAACAAAAGCCTTGAGAATTACAATGGTAATGCAGCAATCCCCCTTTCCTCCTATCCTATCCTATCCTATCTCTAATAATCCCTGACTTAATCTCTCATAATGTATTCCATCATGAATAATCAATCATCCCCTTCTTTGATCTCTATTCTCATTTAAATACATAGAGAGCAGAGAGAAGTTACAATAGATATGATTACAATATGATTTCTAGTACAAAATTGGATTGTTCTCAACAAATTGATAAGAAAGATCATATATGTTCTTTCCATCAATCATTCAATAGGAACAGGTTGAATTTGTCATTGCAAATCGAATAATTTGGAAAATAGCCACACAACAAATATGAGAAAAACATCTTCAGAGAACCTTCTATTTCTCTTAGTATGGGCCAAATTTTGGAAAACTACTGATTGGAAAACTAATTTGGTCCTTTCTGGACAAAACCAATGTTTCAGATTTTCCAGATTCTTCTCCATTTGCCCAAAACGTCCAATGTAAAATCGTGACTTCTTATTCTAGTGAAGTTCTGAGTTAGCACATTTAATGATGAGCTAGAGTTCAAATCTTCAATCTGGAAAATATCTTGGAGGCTAAAAATGGTGAGTAATGTTACAACAAATTTATTAATAAACCATCATTGGTAAAATCATGCATAATCATCAATTTATTAGAAGTAAATGAGAATAAATAATATTTATCCATAAGAGCATAAATAATTATAAAATGGAATTATATGATAAATAACAAGATAAAGAAGAGCAGAAATGGATGAAATATGTGTTAAAAACTAATAATAATAATGATATATTAATGGCTCAACAATTATGACCCCTTAGAATCATATATATACCAAGGAGGTCTTATCATTTGAATCATCCAATAATTGTTCATTGATGTAACATAAAGGAGGTTTCTCCCTCGAAGAGGCTAATTTTTAAGTCATTGATCTATATTTTCTTCTATTTTGTGAGCTGGTTGCATAACAAATTATGGCCTAGATCTTCGACCAAACCCTCTAACCTGGGCATGTTGGATCACAACCGCATGGAGGTAGTGTTATGCATGCAGTTAGAGGCCTAAAATTGCACCTAGGCCTTTTCATGCATGTGTTTGGTAGTCTAGGTCAGTGAAAAGTAGCCCTAGCTCAGGGATTGGTCTCCTAGGGTGGTTCTTTAACCCACTAGTGCCTTGTAGCCCGGGATGTTGTGAGTTGTAAGTCGGTGGTCACTTTTTTGGCCCCACTTCCTTAACTAGAGATTGTAAGTCGAGTCATGACATCGTGGTACTCTTTTTCACATTTATCTAGAGGGCTTGTAAAAGTGAGTAAATGTGAGGAAGGGATGCTACATATCAGTATCAGAGCCTCCAAGTTCAAATACTTGGACTAGATGGGAAGGTTGTAATTATTATGCATGCATGTTAGTCATATGCATGCATTGTAGTAGCTATGGTTATCATGTATGTAGTTGATGTTACAATGAATGATGTGGATAAGTTGATATTTTGGTGTCATTATATATATTGTGCTAATATGGACTGATTCGTGCAGAAAAAATAGCATCCCATGAACTTCACTAAGTTATGTTTGATTATGTTTAAATTTGGTTATCTGACATGGTATGTTTGCAGGCAGAAGAATATCAAATATGACAAGTAAAATGGTGGATTACAGCTCATGTGACTCTCCTTATAGATCAGATGAGAAACAAAGAGATGAGTACTCTCCTGACATAACATATACCTTGAGAAGTTTAAAAGTAGAGACCATAAGTTGTCAGGTAGATAATGAAAGAATCATTCAGTCACAAGAAAGACTTATGAGCGTACAGGAAAAGCAAGAAGAGGTCAATGTGGTAATCCTTAGGATTTGATGAGATTTGTAGAGACATGGATAGCCATGGATTAATTATGGACTCGAGGATGGGAATAATGTAGCATACGTTAGTAGGTCTCATCATGGGCATAGGTCGGACATAAATGACATGATTAGAGGTGGCAAATAGTTAGATATACCTGACATGAGACATAGTGGTTATTGGCTTTATTTTAGTTCTAATTCATATAGACAACATGTTCATCATCGTTATCATCCTTACAGGAGGAATGCGAAGGGGTAATTTCCTACTGAGTTCAAGAAAGCAAAGCCTCCTACATTTGATGGAAAACTGTAGAAATCAAAAGATGTGGAAGAATGGTTGCTTGGGATTAAAAAGTTTTTTAAGTTGCATGACTATATAGACAACATGAAAGCCAGAATAACCATTTGCAACCTCAAAGGAAAGGCATAAATTTCATGGAAAGTTGTGAAGCATGTCAAAGGCATCAAGGGAGAGAAGTTGAGTTGGCATGAATTCAAAAGATTCTTCAGAAAAAAGTACTTTCCAGAGATATACTATGACAATAAGGCTAAGGAGTTCTATTAAGTCAAGATGGGATCTATGACAGAAGAATAGTATACAACTAAGTTCTTATATTTGTTGTGGTATGTTTCGTGTCTTAAGGAAGAGAATACAAAGGTTCAGAGATTTGTCGATTGACTACCATTATCATTCAAGGATCATATTGAGTATGATGAAAGTTGATCATTGGAGGAAGTCATTAGGAAGTTGAAGCACTGTTATGAGCAATCAAAGTGCAACACTTAGCCTAAGCATAATTGCATGGTTAATGACAAAACTAAAGGAAAATGGCCTCTCAAGCGGGAAAGACCTCAGGATGAAAGTGAAAAAGAGAATGTGGATTTGTACAAGAAGTTTAACACAATTGAGAAGGGACATGGATCTCCACTTGGAGAATAGGAAAATAAGGGTAGTGGTAGAGAGCCATTGTAGTGTTGGATATGTGGCAAGGATCATCACAAGAAGGATTGTATGTTGTAATAGGGTGGTGGACCTCAGATCTATGGTTCTCAAGAGGCATAAACAGTTGGGGATGGTGGATAGGGAATTCCTCAGATAGATGTAGCACTTGATAACAAGCAGATGAATCACTAGGCATCAATTATTGAGATGGAAGGTAAGCTATGTGATGGAGTTGGTTCCATTTTGATTGATATTGGATCTATTTATCGTTATGCTAATCTTGACCTCGTGGATAAGCATGGATTTAGTAAAGAAGTGCATGAAGAGTATTTGTTGGTGCAGTTGGCTACACGTACTAGGAAAAGAGTTCATTATTGGGTAACAGGTTGTTCATTTAAGTTGGATGGTATGCCTACATAAGCACATCTAAATTTTCTTCCTTTAGGTTCGTATAGTATGATTTTGGGTATGAATTCGTTATACATTCACAATACCAAGGTAGATTGCTACGAGAAGGTTATCGAGTGTTTGGATGATGATGGAGAGAAGATAATATTACAGGTAAGAAGAAGCCTACCTCCATGAGAATGGTTACAACAATGAATGAAAATTGCAGTTGTAGGAATGGATGTGTATTGTTTGGAGTGCATGTTTCTAGTGGAAAAGGGAAGGATTTTGAGGGTGTTGAAGTCATGAAGAGGTATCTAGTTTTTCATAGGATATATTTCCAGTGGATATTTCAAATTTACTGCCTCATAGGGAAGTGGACTTTTCTTGAGTAGATACCAGAATAAACACCAACATCAAAGGAACTGTATAGGATGAACACCCAAGAGTGAGTGGAATTGAAGTTGTAACTTATGGGAATGCTTGATAAGGGAAACACTAGGCCAAGTTTTTCACCATGGGGTGCACTAGTGTTGTTTGTGAAGAAGAAGGATGGTACTCTCAGTTTGTGTATTGATTAAATGCAGTTGAATAGGGTGATGATCAATAATAGGTATCCTTTGTTGTGGATTGATGACTTGTTTGATCACTTGAAGGGAGAAGAAGTGTTCTCAAAGATTGACTTGAGATGAAGATATCATCAAGTACACATTAAAGAAGAGGACATCTACAAGTTTGAATTCCATGCCAGGTATGGGAATTAAGAATTTGTAGTAGTTTTGTTTTGTCTTACTAATGCTCTAGCTACCTTCATGTCTTTGATGAATAGTTTGTTGCATCTTTATTTGGACAAGTTTGTGATAGTATTCATTAATGACATACTGATATATTATTAGAATGGGGAAGAACATGCATAACACCTAGTAGTCATGTTAATATTGCTGAGAGAACATCACTTGTATACCAAACTTAGTAAGTGTAGTTTAGTTTAGACAAAATTTCATTACTTGGGGCATGTTGTTTCCAAGGAAGGTATAACACTGGACCTGGAAAAGATCAGAACTATCATGGAATGGAAAGCTCCTAGGCTTGTTGAAATCAATATTCTTTAGGATACATGTTGTAGCATAGTAGTACATGGATTTATTGTTCTCAAGCACGTAGAGGGTGTATGATCATGTTGTGGAATAAACACTTTAGACAACTACAATGGTGGTAGGTGTACTTGTATCTTGACTAAATGTTAAAAAATGTTGAATCTTTGATTAGGGGAGAATGTGTGAAGCAATCTCAAATTATTAGATGGTTGGTACCAAGTTATGATTAAAGAGGTCATGTAGCTAGATGCATGTGAGAAGGTGGATGAGCTAGTAGGAGGTAGTTTAGTCTTCCAAGAATTCACAAACAAGAGATGCAACATGAGTTACGTAGCACATGATGGAAGACAAGAATGGAAAGGCAAGCTAACAATGACACTTGTAAGTGTTAGCCAAGGAAGCAATGATCATTCCTATAGTATTGACGTAACATAAATAATAATTTTAAAAAATAAAAAATCACTTTAGAGATGAATATTTATTAACTTAATTTAAAGGGACATATGACTATAAAAACTAGTTATGCATGCATACCCCTTGTAAACTAAAAAATGATAGGAGGAGGTGTAGGATTCTTTGTTAACTTGGTTATAAGCTTTGAAAGGGGGTTGGATCCAGAGAATTTCCCCAAGTCAAGTTTAGAAGGGGGAATGTTACCCCTAATAAAGTGTATATTGATAGGGATACATGTAAGATTATCGAATACCCTGGTTATAAGCTTTGAAGGGGGTTTGGACCCCAAGAATTTCCCTAAGACATTATTAAAAGGGGGAATGTTAAGCCAAAATTGAATAAATAATGAGTCAATGAGTTTTAAGTCTACATTCATGGTCTACAATTCTATGGTTTTGGTGTCCTATATTACATGTAATGAAACCTATTAATAGGTTTGTGGTCCTCCATTGTAAGGTGCCAAGATGTGAGTGAATATTAAGCTCTATTAGATAGCGCCAAAGCTTTGATTGACTTGAATTTATTTGAGCGAAGAGAATATTCTATATATATATATATATTACTTGTTGTTGATTTTTTGTGAGTTAGAATTCTTTTAATTAATTCTTCTATATCATTTATATGTTGCTCATTTTTATTTTATTAATCGTTTTCCTCTCCCAAATTGTTTATCTCTTGAATTTTTAATCTTAAAATTAATTTAATGTTTTTAAAGATTTTTTATACATATTGTCTTAAATTATGTAACATATTTAGTAACAAAAAATTAATTAATAACACTAACCAATACAAACCAAAATCATGAGATGTTTGATGACCTGCAAATGTTACATAAAAATAATTTAATTCAAATGTTATTTTCATCATTTTATCTGAATATTATTTTTTGGGACGACTCGTGATTCTCACTTCATTTTATTGTGAAAGATTACGGTCATACAAAAGAAAGGCGCCGCACTTCTGACTTCATTTTATTTAAATATTTGCGTGGAAACTCATAACTCTAACTACCATTTTTGCAAGGCTCCCCACTTCTGGTTAAGTAATTAATTTTCTAGTACATATCAGCATTAACTTTGTATTTCCTTTCTAGATATAATTTTTAACAAAACTACTCAAAATTATAAAAAAAACTATAAGTTTTAAAATTTTATTGTAAAATTTGAAAATTAAAAAGAAAAAGAAATTGCACGTAAAACTTCTATAGTTTGAATAAAAACACACACAATTAACTACATGATAAAACAAAAAATCACAATAAATGGTATCATAATTTTTTTATAAATATTGTGTTGAATAAATTTTTTGATCTGTATAATAACAAAATCATTATTATATTTGTCAAAATTATATTTAAAGATATATATTTTTATCGAAACTGTATATAGGATCTGGCATTGCTCTATTACCTTTTTCCTTTTAGTCATTAAAATAAATGCTAACTTTCTTTAATCATCAGGAAAATTTATAATTTATAATCTCATGTATTGTATTTTTGATATTTTTACTAATTGGATACTTCTTTATAAAATACAAATTATATTATTTTTTCAAAATATTTTATAAATAACTAATCCACATTGTTGGGATGCCCTTCAAGTTAATAGTCAATATTTCTCATATTCTTTCTTTTCCACGTTTTTCTTCTAAATGAGGAAATCTAAGAAAATGGATGATAACACTAACACATACCATTAATATAGTGAAACATAGAAAGGCCTACCTCTAAATACTCGTGAATTAACATCGCATATCAAAAGCTAATTAAATTAATTCATTAACTTTGTCGAAGGTCAAACTTGTTGACGCTGGCATTCATTTTAGTGAGATATCGGATGTTTGAGGAGGACGCGAAGTTGGAGGCAACATTGCTATCAAGGAATTTGATATATACATTTTTGCTTTTAATACCCCTCGACCTTTCGATTTGTGGACTACATAGAATGGAATGCGCGTTTAAAGATTAAGTGGTTTTTTTTATAGATGATTTTGATAACAAGATTTTGACGGGAGAGAATTTGATGAAAGGGGGATTTCGAGGTCAGGGATGGTGCCATCTTTGTCACTTGGCTCTAGAAGATGTTTTCCACATTTTTATTAAATGTTGTTTTGTAAAGGTCATTCGAGTTCACATGGCAGATTTGTTAAATATCTAGTTTGTTAGGGATTGGTTTTTTATTTTTCACTGCTTAATGTATTGGCCTTTCTATCATTGGCTTTTTCGTGGTCTTCCTTATATGTTTTTTTGGGATACGGAGATTTCAGAATGCATTTATCTTTTATGATCGGTTCCAGATTATCATTCTACCAACGTCAAGGTTGTCAGTTATTTCCTTAAGATCAGCCCTTACTTCTCTAAACCTTCTTGTCGGTCAGTCCAACTCCAAGACTTGGGATTTTTTTTCCCAATAGGCTATTTTGATAGGGCCTCAGCGACTAGGGGTTGTGGTTGTGGGGTAGTCATTAAAATTTCCCCAACAAGACTTAACATTTCCTTTCGAATGGTGGAGTTGGTTCAAGTTGTTGGGCAAAGGTAGTGGCATTGTGGGGTTACTCCAAAGTGTTGTGTGTCTAGATATTGACTCCTTGAAGGTGGTTGGCTATTCGTTGTCTATCATTGAGAGCGCAGGGGAAAAATTCCCGCCAAGTTCCTCTATTATTCAATTGGATGGATCCAATTTTCGTGCTTCATTCTTCTTTTTGAGACATTTCTTTTCTCCATATCTATCGGGAGTAGAATATGGAAGCAGATGTTGGGTCTAAAAGAGGGGTTTCCCTTTTGCTTCGCATAACATGTTTCGTAGTTTGATGGATCCATCTCACAAGAGGGCTCTTTTGAGTTTTGAGTACTGAATGTTTGTTCCTATATTTTTTCTCATAATTTTGGCTTTGAGTAGGCTGAATTTTCGAATGTTGTATGTAGTGTAGCCACTTAGCATTTTCTCTTTAAAGTCCTTCTGACTTTATTCTCGGATGATCTTTTTTTTTTTGATCTTTTATCCTATAATCTAAAAATATGTAAATTCTCTTTTTAATATAAGGAAACTTTTTTTTTTTTTTTTTTCTATTGAAAAAAAAAAACTTTTCTTGAATCTTTCTTTTCAATATGTCTTTAATCAAGTTCAATGTAACTAATATATTTTTAAGTTTCTCAAATGTGGAAAGAATTATATTTCTTAGCGGGTTTCCTTCCAGATTTCACTCTAGCTCTTTACAATATTGTTGGTAATTTGATTTTACTAGATCATAAGATACACTAAGATACTCTAATATGACCATGTCTAGTGTCAAGAACGATAAAAAAAACACTTGTTAATAAACACCATTATATTTAAGCAAAAATCATAGACAATCCAAAGAAAACATTGAAACTTGCATGTTCTTCCACATGAGTCCAGGACGATAAAAAATCAACTCGTTTATATACACCATTCTATTCAAGCTAAAATCATTAAGAACCAAGGATAACATTGAAACTAACATGTTTTTCCACTTGAAATTTGGACCGTTTATCCATGTCATCTTTGCACAGGGACCATGTCATCTTTTTTATTATTCTAATGCTAATCTTCTCTGTATTGTTCTTATATTAGTTTTCTCTGTATTGTTTCTATATGTTAATTTTCTATGTATCATTCCAATTTTGTTTTTTCATTAAATTGACGATCAAAAACCAAATCAAGGAAATGAAGTTGTTTATAAGCATCATTTTATAGGAGGGAAAAGCAGTCATTAACACAATTCAAAGATCAGAGGGAAACTTCAAGTTTTAAAATTAATTGATAAACCTATTTATAACATTATCTTATCGAGGCAAAAAAATCATTAACACAAGTCAAGGATTACTTTGAGATAAAATTAGCACAACCAATATATTTTCTATATTATTTATGAATGAGGAAAAATTACACACATATTTATACAATCAATAGTCTCAAGATAGGAATTCTATCTTGGCCATACACTAGTGTGGTTGAGAGATTCTCTCAACCACACACTAAACTAGGAGAAACTAAATTCCTATTATATAGGAACAAACTCCTCAAATGGGGAATTACAACCATAGACAAGTAGGAATTAATTATTTCCAACTCCCCCCCTTAATGACTACTTGTCATGGTAGTCAAATCCACCACCATCAGGCAAATTGCATGTACAAAACCTCCAAAAACACAATCTGCCGCCCTCGGCCAGATCCACAACTTCTCTGATCCTGCGGATCCCCTTGAGGGTGAATTGGCGCGATCCTGAACGTAAAACCCATGCCCATTGGCGCGATTAATGGCCTAACAGATGCGCCAGTTGGCTTTCCTGGCGCTGCTGTCAGCGCGAAAAACGTACCAATCCCCTTCTACTCAGAAAAAATCATCTGAGTCCGAGCCAGGTGTTATTGTAGTCCACTTTCTCCTATGAGCACAAATCTCCTATGTACACACAGCCACAAAGGCAATCTGCCACCACCGGGCAAGTCCGATTTACCACCACCAGGCAAATCCGCCAACTTCAATATGCCACCACCGGGCAAAACACTAATCTGCTTCCACCGAGCAGATCACAGAGCTCTGATTCGCCACCACCGGGCAGGTCCGATCACGGAACCCCAATTCACCACCACCGGGCAAATCAAATCTGTTGCCACCGAGCAGAAATCTCCATGTGCCACCACCGGGCAACTCCTGTAGCCACTAAGTCTCTATAGATGGTTTCTAGCTCACCACCAACCATCACATTACAGTGACAAAAGATGGTTTCAGGATGACCATAAACCATTACAAAGTGGATTTGAGATCACCACGAACTTTCAAATGCCTTTACAAGGCTTACATTCCATACTTCAACATTTGGAGTTTCTGGGTACATACAATGACTATTACAACATGCTAGGGAGTCTATTCCACAAGCCACACTAACTCAAACAAAAATCTACTTTGTTGTCCACCATAAACATTGTTGCTACTCCTTTATCCCAAGTTCACATCTTGGGCATCTTTGTCAAATAACTTCTTGGAACTCCATGCTTAACTTGTCATTTGTTAGAGTTGCAAATTCTAACAAAATTACTTTGCCTACATTGAGTTAGCTAGGCTCAATAAGGCCAATAATATTTAAGCATGCTTCCAAGAGAATACAACATAAACTCTTCAAATTTAATTTCTCTACCTATGCCCAAAGCTTCCATTCTCCATATGCATAAATACAAATACAACACTCTGCATCCTCTGGACTAAGAGCTCGTTCAGAAGTAGATTCTCCACCTGTCGAAGTCACAATTCCTTCGTAGGATGTAGATTTTTCACCATTGTTTTTCTCAGATGGGCCAATTCGACAGAACCGAGACTTAGGAAGAAGGCTAATTTAGATTCCAGTCGCTTTGCTATACTGCTGCGTTCTTCCATCTCCTGGCAGACTGTCTCTGCCTCTCGAAGCACCCCACCGCCTTGGGAATTGACCTGCTCACCTGCACTGGAAGCAAAGATCAAAGCACAATTCATTCAAAGAATACATCAAACCTGGTTCTTTGCTTTCCAACTGTCGATCTTTGGGGAGATCTCTCGGTCCAGAACCCTTAAGAACACCACCACACACACGCAGATGCTTCCAGATTCGAAACAAGCAATTGGGTGATTGAAATCCATCGCCCATGGCCACTAAATTGCGATAAAATGGTGGACGTTGTCCAAGAAAAAAGGTCGTCCGAGGATCCTCTGTTGTAGGGGTGGATTAACCCTTTTCATTCTCAGGAGGGAGCAAACTGTTCAAACTCTAGGAGTATAAGGCAGAGAAACGAACCCACAAATTCCTTGTTGCTGTTCTTTTCCACCATTGACTCCTCCTCTTTGTCTATGTATCGCGGTTACTTTCACGACCAACGTATGCCTCGTGGTCCCCGACTGTAGCTCATTCACCTTCATGAACACGGGCTTCTTCAAACTCGTCTTCGTCGTAGCCATGCTAAAAATTATTAAACCCTGGAGGTTGTTTGCTACTCAGATCTAAGAATTCCACTCCTTCCCGCACCTTCGTAACTGCAGCAGACCTTTGAAACAATAGTCAGGTGTAAGGTATTATTCCTCGGCTCGAAAAAAGAAACAAAACCCACACGCAAAGACAGATCCAGAACGAAAGCACAGGTTCCAAACTGGTGCCCACAGGCTAGCAATAGTCAACACATTCTGGTACGGCCTCCTCCGATCTACAATCGATGCCACGATCTCTGAACAACTTCCTCACGCGGTCAATCAGTTATCAATGATCGTGGATCACCGATCCTGGCGCAGTGATCCTGGAGCAACCATTCACAAAACAATTCGCAAAATTTCGATTCCTCCTCTTCAGCGCAGACCCCTCCTCTATTGCACGGTCAAGCTATGGCATTCAGGCAGATCAGCTCTCAGCTCAAGTGGCTCGGTGGAATCTCCACATGGATTCGGATCCTCCACAACGATTCGGATTCAAATCACCATGTTTACCATTAAATGCAATGGATCTCCAAAAAACATCATTTAAACAGTCATTTCTGCACACAATACTGCCGGATAAGATCTCGGCGTCCACTCTCCCAAAACAAGAGCTCATGAGCAATTTTCTCACTGCTCTCATAACACAGACTAACGCAGCCCCGAACGCTAGGTTCTCTACATCGCTTCCTGCCAAAGCAGCTGCCAACCTTCCAACTCTCATAACCTCTGCAGCAGAAGGCCAAGATGATCCTCCCATGTTAGAAGAGTGTGAACCCTCGAGCACCGACGAAGAGATCTAAAGCGTGCTTATCAATTGACCAATTCCATTCTTGAAAAGAAGTACTGAATAAGTATGATCGTCGTTACTGCAATAGTCAGAATGGATCCAACTTTGAGCTGGCCAAGATCAGTTCTTCATACCTTGGCTCTCTGTTGCTCCAGGTGATATATCGACTCTCAAATCTGCAGAGTTGATTTGCTACATACACAGTCAAATTCCAATGAAGGCATTGTCCCCCTCGTTTCTCACTAGCCGACTAGTGGCGTTCACCAAAATCCATTCAAAAAAAAAAAAAACCATTCAGCTTTTGCAGAGGTCCAGATTCGATCTAGCGACCTATCAGTGACTGGCTTTTTATTCAGAGTCACAGGCAGAAAGAGGGGATTTAGTTTAAAAAACATTGTGAATTGGGTAGAGCAGGCAGTCTGAGTAGCCCGGGTAGACGAGACACAGAGTGCAAGCGAAATATTAAGAATCAGATATTAATAAGCATCACCAATGCACAAAAACACAAAAAAAAGGGAAAAAAAAAGAAGCTTGACCATTGCAGCATGAGATTCGATCCTGCGCTCAGCTACTTTGTGCGCTCAAGTGCTTGGAGACTTGAGCCAGGGACTGCAAATTGAATTAAGCAATGGTGTCCACGACTAAAGATGTCTGCTCATTGGTATTCCCATGCGGCACATCCACCACATAGGATTCGATCACAATGGGCATCCATCGACAACAGATACCATCGTTGTCGGCTCGACTCTGCCACCGCAGCTCGCAACTCTTCCCTCTCACCTCTTAACGATCATTCCTCACAGCACTCTCTCGCAGCTCCCTCACAGCGCCTCACAGCAGCGCCCTTACAGATATCAGATGGAAAAACAAAGTAGTTTATTTTTCTATGTCCAGGAAGGGCCAGAGGCCCTTACAGGCTCTGATACCAAGATAAAATTAGCACAATCAATATATTTTCTATATTATTTATGAATGAGGAAAAATTACACACATATTTATACAATCAATAGTCTCAAGAAACTAGAAAAAACTAAATTCCTATGATATAGGAACAAACTCCTCAAATGTGGAATTACAACCATAGACAAGTAGAAATTAATTATTTCCAACTCTTTAGAACTTCCAAATTTTATAATGAATTGATTTCTTCATATATATTATATTATAGAGCAAATTATGCGTAGATAAGTCAATATGATATTATTACACGTCCAGGCATAAAGGGTTCTTCCTTTTAAAGATTGGCACTCGTATAGAGATTAAAACTATAATAAAATAGGATTACATTATAACAATATGTATCTAATATCCGAATCAGAGGAATAGTTCTTAAACCAAATTTCCTTTCCTATCCCAAAAATCGCAATCTTACCTTGGTCACATACTGTGGTCGGAATCCTAACAACGAGTTCTGATTTTTCACTTGCTTGCAATGAAATGTAGTGGAGATTTCCACTTTGATTAATTATGGTATAGATTCAATCTTCCTACACATTTTCATATTCTCAACAATAGTTAACGTCTAAGAACTTCTTCTTGTTTCTCAGTTACAATTAATTCAACTCATTAGGGCGTTTACTATATGTTCGCCTGGACATAAGTGGAATCTTTGGGGTTAGTAAAAAGAATAGAGTTGAGTTGTTTTTAGTGTTATTTTTTTGGAATTTTTTTTTGGGTTTTTCTAGTTCAATTTTTCTAAAAATTGATAGAAATTGATTGAAATCATAAGTTTGATGGGTAACTCCTACACAATCGAAGTGTCTTAGAAAATTTTTCAGATTGCTAAATTTATATATAATCAAAAACCAATTTAAATAACACAAATTAAGATTTCACCTCAATTTTTTATACAAATACTAAAAAAATCTTTAAAAACACACTAAAAACAACTCAAAAAAATAAATCAATAACATTTAAACTTAATGGTGTCATCAAAAATATCTTCAACCCATATTTGTAGAAAATTTTTCAGATTGCTAAATTTATATATAATCAAAAACCAATTTAAATAACACAAATTAAGATTTCACCTCAATTTTTTATACAAATACTAAAAAAATCTTTAAAAACACACTAAAAACAACTCAAAAAAATAAATCAATAACATTTAAACTTAATGGTGTCATCAAAAATATCTTCAACCCATATTTGTCGTAAAGCCACATTATAGTCTTTATCGTTGCACCTGCCAATCAAGTTTACAGTCAATATAATTAGTTAATTAGTTAACAAGTTAAAAATGTTCATGTGTGAATATATTTGTCAGAAAGCCACATTATAGTTTTTATCGTTCCACCTGCCAATCAAGTTTTAGTTAATTAGTTAACAAGTTAAAAATGTTCATGCGTGAATAGGGTTAGGAAACTGTTGTAAAAAGCAAGAAAAACAGTTGTGACAATATGTTTGGTGAGAATAATAGGTTTAGATTTGGTAAGAATGAGGGAAAAAGATAATAATTATGGTTAACAAAAATTAAATTTAGATTTGAAAGTTAGTTATATATATTTATATTTATATTTATGTTTATGTTTATGTTTATGTTTATGTTTATGGTGCAAATAATTGAAGTCTTATTTATAAAATGAACCTAATTTAATAAACATAATTACAATGGATTTTATTCATTCACTGAAAGAAGATGACTTACTGAATTTGTAGCGGGAAATGTGAATAGCAGTTATGAATGAAATCTCGTAGATCAGGAACAGTAACTGAGCACGCTGTACGAAAGTATCGCCCTCGGACGTTTGGTTGCTCCGTCAAACGACTGGGCATTTCACAACTTTTCATGTCCAATCGTTAGAGTGGAATGGAGAATGGATATAGCAAATCAATTGTCTGACATCTCTTTTATTTATCTCACAAAATAATTCTGAACAAAATCAAGATATTCAATAGTCTCTTCCGGCCGAACAAAATCATTTTGTTTTATAGTTTCTGGGTAGAGAAATTCATTTTATATCTGAGTATGATGGGTAAAAATGTCAGTCTTTAGTCAAAATTGGAATTTTATTTATATATGCGAAAATAAAAATTATTTAAAAAAAATAATAATAAAAAATAAGAAAATTATATAAAACATTAAAATAATAGAAGCTCATAAAAATAAATAATTATCATGATATTTAAAATAAATAAATCATACATTTAAAAAATTCTTAAAATAACAAAAAAAAATAATTATATAAAATATTAAAATACTATAAGCTTATAAACTAGCCCTAAGGGTTAGTTCAACTGGTCAAATCAATCCCTTGCAGTTGGAGAGGTTACACGTTACGTTATTGGATCAATTGTCCCCTAAGTCCTTGGGGTTAGGCCCAACTATTGGTCAGTGATATGGACGGAGGGGCCACTAAGTGACCGCAAATATAAGCTCATAAAAATAAAATAATTAGACATAATATTAAAATAATATAATTCATAAATTCATCTGGTCATGATGATAAACCACACTTGTTGGGTCGAAAACAGGTTCGCCAAAAATTTCTCTTATGTGAAATTTTACAAAAAAACTTTGCTTGATTCATTATGAATCACAGAATCTTGAATAAAAAAAATAACCTCAAATATAATCTCATAAAAAATTAAATAATTATACATAATATTAAAATAATATAAATTCATAAATTCATATATTCATACCATTCATAAAGATGAACCACACCTCTTGGTTCGAAACAAATTGGCCAAATTTTTTTCTTTCTTATATAATTTCTACTCAAAAACATTACTTAATTCATTATGAATCACAAAATCTTAGATAAAAAATATCTGTTAAAAACATGCTCTTCCCATAGATCTTCTCGGCAGAACTTGAGTCTCTCTACAGCCCCGGTTAGGGAGAGCAGAGACCTAGCTTTTGCCGCGTTTCCTGCAAATTAGAATGGTGGGCGGTTTTATTATCAGAAACTAATAAGCTAACCAGAGCAAGAGCAATAGAGGTAAAATATATGAAATCGTTATCACGTGCGTCTCTGAGGGTGGCGTTGACAGTGTAGCCTTTGTGCAGCAGATTCTTGACTAGCCATGATCCAATGCACCCTCCTGCTGCTGTAACGCACACCTTCACGCCCAATCTACCTTCTTAGCTTTGCATTTTGGTGCACATGACGTCCCTTTGCCAAAGTTTTTACCTGTCAAAGGAGTTTGGCCATATCCAAAACGTAAGAACATAATCGGTTCCGAGTTTGGTCGGCCTTATCCATGAGTTGAATATAAAATTTAATATATCCAGCGTTCTGTAAAGGTTCAGAATTTATCGAATTATTCCCCATCCAACCTTCTATATTAATTCCTCGTCTTTCAGTTACAAGACGCCCAAATTACAAAGAAGTAAAAATATTGAAACTAAGCCATCCGACTATCCAGCTACAGCGAGGTAAGATCTAGTTTACAAAATAATCCCTGTATTTCCCATGTTATGACCAGGTCATTATCCCTCAAAATTTCCATTACCACTCTATTAAATATATCAATCATGTATTAGGTTAGAAAGATAGAGGAGGTAAAACCTAAATTAAACACACAAAATTTCCCAGGTTATGAGGAGGTTATTATCTCTCAAATTTTGCTTTACTATTGTATTAAATATATTCAATCATGTATTATGTTGGAAAAGTAGAGGAGGATAAACACAAACTAAACACACAAAACACACTAGCTGCCTTTTTATTGATCATACAAAAATTGATTATTATAATGAATTTAGTGGGCGTATTTAAACGTTTTTTATTAGCTAGTAGCCTAAAATAATTTGACATGCAACCACACACTAAATTGGACTATAACTCAATTTGACTTGACTTGACTCTTTAATTTAGCCAACTCTTCATAAGTGACTGTGGTAGATCCATACATGCTCTTACACCAACTTGTTGAAAAAACAAATGAACAAAACACAAATTAAACACACAAAACACATGATGTATAGCTCTTCTATTGAATACACAAAACTTTATTATTACAATATTTAAATATTTTTCTACTAACAACTCTCATAGAATAACTTAACATACAACCACACTATAAATTCTATCCTAACTTAACTCGACATAAAATTTAACCCATTATTCAAGCTTGAGTAATTAAGTTATTTGAGCCCAATCACTCTATATACACACCCAAGGGTAATGTTTCTCCATTGTAATTGATCGATCACTCATGCTCCATTTAATTTTATTTTCGAGAGTTCTGGAAACCATAGCAAAATAACATTTTCAGAATGGTTCTTCTCTAAATATGGTAAATTACAATATACCATCAACTTCTTGTTTCTAACATTACAGAACCGATCGGTGCAGAAGTACTGCCACTTATGTCTATCTCTATACCCATCCTGCGGAATATATTTTTGGGCCTTCACTTCTTTATAAGTAACCATGCGTAGTTATGTCTATCTCTATACCCTTCCTGCGGGATATATTTTTGGGCATTGCCGTGGCCGTCAAAGGCAAAGGCAGGTTACTTCATATTAAATCATCATTTTTAATTTTTCTCTTTCATTGAAAATAAATCCCAGCATATAAATTTTTTGATGTGGTTAATATTTCTCTATTTAAATATCAGTCTTTCGGATTAATCACATCTTTAAAATTTGGTCGACGTTTGGAACCAAGTAATGTAGTTTATTTTCATAACAAGATGGGAATCGATCTAACAGAGTGGAGTGAATAAATAACCGGTTGAGAAATAAATGTTAATTTGTTGAAAAATAGCCACCAATTAGTTAAATTGTTTAATAATTAGTTAAAAACTAGCTATTATATATTAGTTAAATATTTATTATTTATTAAAATTTATTATTAAATAATATCAAATTCTATATTATCTAGAATAATTAATTGTTTGTTAGGGTTTGATTAATCTAATGGTTCCATTTTTAGAGTGATACTAGCCATTATGTAGTGATCAAATGTTTAATTATGAAATTGATTATTTACTAATAGTAATATTATCTGTAAATAATTAGTTATGATAACATAAATTAATTATCTACCCATATTATTAGTAAATAATAATTTACGAGGTTTATGAGGTGTAATTGAAATTAATTCAAGTTAAATTAGGTTAAAGGCACAAAGAACTTGGAATAAATTTGGGATAAAATAATTTAATATAATTATAATTTAATATTAAAATTAATTATATTAAAAGCTATTTATGTTAGATGAAATTAAACGTTTATTAGAAAAAAGGATTGGTAATTGGATTAGTTTAGATTAAAATATTTAGAGGAGAGCTAATCTTTCAAAGAAAAATCTAAAGGATAACGAGCAACAGGAAACAAGGGGGAAAAGGGGGAAACCAAAAGGAACTAACAGGAGAAAGGAGAGGAAAGGAGGAAGAGTCAAGAGGAGAGAGATGGAATCCACCTTTTACTCAATTTCCAACCATCATCATCTCTCCTCTTGACTCTTCCTCCTTTCCTCTCCTTTCTCTTTCCCCCTTTTTCCATACTAATAATATTACTATTAGTAAATAGTTAATTTCATTATTACACATTTCATAATAGCTACTATCCTCCAATATGAGACCACTAGATTAGTCAAGCCCTAACAAATAATTAATTATTCTAGATAATATAAAACTTGATACTATTTAATAATAAAATTTTACATAAATAATAAATATTTACTAATATAATAACAACTAGTTTTCTAAACTAATTATTAAACAATTTTCAACTAATTAACATCTATTTTTCAAATGGCTAATTCTCGGCATGATACATTCTTGCTATTTATTCACTTTGATCGATAGATTTATCACCTTGTCATAAGGATCAACCACATTATAGATCACAAAAATCTTAAATCTAACATTTTTTCTATTTATCAAAACTAGAAATTAATTAAAAATTCTAAATTTTAACAAATTAATCATCAACTATATTGCCCATTTTAGTTGGACTTGTCTACTACTATTGACATCCCACAACATTGACATACCACAACATCTGAAAATGTAATCTAAGGGCGGATCATTGTAGACATTATGAGATCTCTTAGAATGGAGGTTCGAGCACTAATACGAGGGAAAAAGTTTCCAAAAGCCCTGCGCCTCACATCTCACAACATGTGAAAATGCAATTAAAGGTATAACAATGAAATCAAGGTTATAAGTTCTCAATGAGCACAATTTACGAACAATAGGGCACTCAGCATAGTGAACAGGCACAGTGCATCACTTCTTCAACCTCATCCTTGCAAGGAGGTCTCGAAATTCCCCACAATGCTTTTCTGCTTTTAGAAGTATTTTATTAATCAATAAAAATTATAAATTATCGAGAGGGATAAGTTAAACAAAATTAAATTCTAAATCGGACAAGTAGACATTTAAGTTAAAAAATAAATTGTATATTTGACCATAAACAATTAAGTTACAGTGTTATAAATCTAATGATTGATTTTAAATATAAGTTTCAAATGAACTGATTCCGGATAAAGCAATTCCCTCTTCACCGAAGCTGGTTCAGCCATCCATTGGTACCAAATTGCCTCGAAAATGCCTCAGAAAAATCTCTTAGATATTAGTGATGAAGCTCTTTTTTTTCTTTCTCGCAGATATTAAAATTAACTTTAGATATTTATAATAAAGCTCTTATGCTTATTTCTCGGTATCAAAATGGCCTCGAAAATTCCTCAGAAAAATCTCTTAAATATTAATAATAAAGTTATTATGTTTCTTTCTCATGTATATTTAACTAAACAGTATTTTTAATGCTATTGGATACCAACTTTAAAAATTTCTATAAGATGATGTTATGTGAAACTTGTAGACAATAAAAGACAACAAATTGACGATATTTAATTTCAGCGAAATTTCTAATATTATTCGATTCGAACACTGAAATTTTTTAATGTATAAGATGTTATAGGTTTCGAACTTCGAAAATTTGAAGAATAGGATGCTGTTATGACACTCCACCGGTATGTAATAAAAGGGAAAAAATTGGATATTTATTTGAAAAAAAATTATGATAAATTTTAAAAATGTTAAAATAAGTTAATTACTCAAGTATGAAAAGTTGATTAAAGTTAGCGAGTAAAGTGAAGGCAAGTCGGGTCGAATTTAGCGATAGTCAATTTCATGTGTTGTTGCATATCAAGTTATTTTAAACAAGTTGTTAATAGAAAATGTTTAAATATTCTTTATCTAGTTCATTGTAATCATCAAATTTTATATAATCAGAGTCGCAACAATTTTATATTATCAATAAAAGAGAGAGTCACAACTGTGTGTTTTATGTGTGAAATTTGTATTTTGGCTTTTTTTGTATTTTTAACAAATTAATATCCAGCTAAAAAAATATGACATGATCTCTGAAACCAGCCAAATCAGTAAGGCAGAACTGAAAAAAAATCAAATCAGTGATTTTTTCCGTTTACAAAATTATCAAATAATTAAAGTGTGCTGCGCGATAATTGAAGGTATTTTGGATCAACGCTCCTCCCCTTATGTCAGAACCTGCATTAAATTGGACAAAGTTAACGACATTTTAGTTTTAGGCGGATCAACGCTCCACAGCCCCGTCGAAAAAAGCGTTGCGTTGATCGTAGTCCATGAGCGTGCAAAATAAAAGTTCGAAGTTGCATACCTCCAATGTCTGTCGAAAAAAGCGTTGCGTTGATCGTAGTACATGAGCGTGCAAAACAAAAGTTCGAAGTTGCATACCTCCAAAGTCAAGGAGCCACATGATTTTCTAAATGGTTTTGATTGAAAAGCTTTCTATTAAAAGTTTTTTACAAAGATTCACGTGGAGGTTAATAAGTGACAACGTTAAGTTCTTTTTAAAAGATTTTAGGTGTGTTTTTAGAAGGTGCTTTTTTATATAAAGGTTTTTTAAAGAAAAAACTTGAAGCGTATGCAAAAGAGTTTTGTTATAAATGTGAGCCGAGTGATTTATATAGAGTATATATATTTTTATATTAAAAATAATTTAGGGTTTCACAAGAGTGTATATATATATAGAAAACAGGTTTTTCAAATTTCTACTCTTAATTTCCACGGTTTACAGGGAAATATATAATGTGTGTTATTAAGATAGTGACCATGTTAATGAAGAATCTAAAAATGAAGAAGAAGAACTAACCTTTATTATTGCAGAGAGGGAACTATGGAAGAATGACAAAAATAAGAATGCACAAGCATTGCAACTTATCAAGTAGGGAATGGACTGAACAGTGCTCTAGAAGATTATGATCACATCTTCATTAAAGACAACATCTCAGTCCTTGGAAACAAGCTATAAAGATATAACCAAAGTCAATATTGGTAAGTTGCAGAATACTAAGAGAGATTTTGAAAGTTTGGAGATGAAGGAGACATAGGACATCGATGCTTTCATGAATCGGTTCATGACTGTCATAAATTAATTAAAAATTTATGGTGATAAAATTAAAGATCAAACAATGGTTGAGAAGTTCCTCAGATCTCTGTCTACCAAATTTGATGTTGTGGTAGCGGCCATAGATGAAGCCAAGGGTTTGACATCATTAAGAGTTGATGAGTTGATGTGATCACTTCTATCACATGAGGCAATGATAGACATAAATAAAGATTCCACTTTAGAACCCACTTTCAAAAGCCATGTTTCTATTTGAAGAGACAAAGGTCGCAGCTGAAGTAAATCGAAAGGCGGAAAAAGACATGGTGGTCAGAGAGATGTTCAAGAAGATCATGAACATGAAAGTGGAAGAAATAACATAAGCTTTGACAATAATCAAAGAGTTGACAAAACAAAGGTGATATTGCAATAAATTTGTCACTATGCCTGTGATTACATGAAAAGGTTCGCTGATCAAGTGACACAAAGAGCTAATGTCACTACAAAGAGTATTAGTTCCATGTTTCTAGCTTTCCATATGATGCATGAAACTTCTAATAATGTGTGGCTATTAGACAATGGTTGCATTAACCACATGATAGGCAACAAGAATTTGGTTACAAATTTGGATCAATTTGTGAAGACAGAGGTAAAGTTGGGTACTGAGAAGACTGTGGATGTATATGGCAAAGGAGTGTTCAATATTCTGACCAAGCAAGGGGAGCCAAAGACAATTTCAGAGGTATATTATGTCTCTAGTGTCAAACATAATTTGATAAGTGTTAGTCAATTGACACAAAAGGGATACAAAGTTACCTTTCAAGGACAATAGTGTGTTATCTATGACAAGCCCCCAAGAAAGCAACTGATAGCAAAGGTGCAGATGACGAGTACCAAACTCTTTCCTCTAATTATGAATTGTAGTGATCAAGTGAGTTCTTTTACATTTTCATTGTTATAATGATTATTGGTTATGGAACTTTTGGTTTTGACACTTGCACTTTTCTGGTTTAAGATTATTGTAGTAGGAATAGATGGTTAGAGGATTATATCCCATCAAAAAACCTGATAGTACTTGTGAGTTGCGTCTTGGGAAAGAAATACCGTGAAAGTTTTTGAAAGGGAGTTGCATACAGAGAAAATCAACCTCTTGAGCTAGTAGATACAGACTTTTATGGACCTATCAGGACATAGTCAATTGGTGGAAGATTTTACTTCCACACTTTCATTAATGACTATAGCAGAAAGATTTGGTTTACTTCTTGAAGTACAAGTTTGAAACTTTTGCAAAGTTCAAGGAATTCAAAGCCTTAGCAGAGAATATGATTCAAAGGCATTCTATGATTACTGCAAACAACATGGGATCAAAAGAAAGTTTACAACTAGGTAAACACCACAACGGAATGGTGTAGCAAAGAGAAAGAACACGACCATTATGAACATGGTAAGAAGCATGTTAAAAGAAAGAAACTTGTGAAATGAGTATTGGGCAAAAGTAGTTGCATGTATCTTTTATCTGATAAACAGATCTCCTACAATTAGTGTGGTGAATAGAGTACTAGAAGAAGTATGATCAGGTATGTATTGTAGTGTATCCTATCTGAAAATGTTTGGATTTGTAGCTTATCCACCCATTCCTAAAGAGTGAAAAGGAAAATTTGATGATAAAAGTGAAAAATGCATATTTATTGGTTATAGTGACCAATCAAAAGCTTACAAATTGTATAACCCTATCACCAAGAAGACCATAATTAATAGAGATGTTGTGTTCAAAGAACAAGAGTCATGGAATGGGACTGTAGACAAAACAATTGATTCACAATCATCATTGATGAAAAAGGATGATGTAGCAAATAATGAGCAGGAGGGATGAAAAGAACATACACCAAACATAGTCACATGATTAAGGACTCCAATATTTTCTAGGTAACATGCATTTTCATTAAAATCAATAGAATGGGATTCTCCTAACAGCCAATCAGGTGATAAATAAAGCAATGGGAAGAGAAAGATGAGAGTTTTGAAAGATATTTATGATGATTTGGATGTTAGTTCAAATTTTTCATTGTTATCATTCCAACCTTTTTTGTTTGAAGAATTAATCAAACATGAAAATTGGGTGCAAGCTATATATGAAGAAATTGAAGCTATTGAAAAGAATGATACATGGGATCTGGTTAATTTTCCAAAGGACAAAAATATTTTGTTGTAAAATGGGTGGAAAAGACAAAGTTTAATGAGAAAGGTGAAATTGAGATATTTAAAGAAAGACTTGTAGAAAAATGGTTCTCGCAGCAACAAATAATAGACTTTGGAGAAACATTTGCTCAGGTAGCCATATGTGATACTGTAAGAGCAGTTCTAGCCACAATAACTCAGAACAAATGGAAAGTATATTAGATGGATGTCAAGTCAGCCTTCTTGAATGCAATTGTAGAAGAATAAATCTATGTGCAACAACCTCTAGGATATCAGGTTGAAGGTAAAGAAGATAAAGTTTACAAGTTGAAGAAAGCACTCTATGGACTCAGGCAAGCGCCTAGAGCTTTTTATAGCAGAATTGACACCTAAATTATCAAGAATGGATTTTTTAGAAGCATCGTTGAGACTATCTTATACAAAAAAATAAATGAGCATGGACAAATTTTTATTGTTTGATTATATGTTGATGACATGATTTATACAAGTGATTTTGAGCTAGATGAGTTTAAAGCAGCCATGATGAAATCATTTGAGATCACAGATCTTGGTCCCATGAAATATTTTCTTGGCATAAAAGTTGAGCCATTTGAAAAAAGATTTTTTTTTTCCAAAATAAATATGCTAACGATTTGATGAACATATTCAAGATGGAGAATTGCAAACCTGTCCCTACACTAGTTGAAATAAGTACAAATTTAAGCGAGGATGATGAAGGATCAATTTTCAATCCAACTCTATTCAAAAGATTGATTGGCTGCCTCACGTACCTCACAACTACAAGACTAGATATTATGCAAGGAGTGAGCTTGATTTCCAGATTTATGGAGACTCCAAAAGACACTCATTGGAGAATAGGAAAAAGAATTCTAAGATACATAGCAAGAAATAGAGATTGTGGGAGAAAGTATCCAAGAACAAAAAATAAGGATTTGATTGGATACACAGATAGTGATTTTGTAGGTAGTTTGGATGACAGGAAGAGTACTGATGTTTATGTGCTCCATCTCGGTTCAAGTGTGATTTCATGGGCATCTAATAAGTAGCCCATTGTAACACTATCATCAGCATAAGTAGAGTATGTGGCAGCGACATGAGTAGAATGTCAAGCAGTACGGTTAAGAAGAGTATTTGATGGACTCAAGCAGAAACAACAAGGATGAGCAATAGTATGTTGTAACAGCTCCTCAGCGATTGCATTATCCAAGAATAGTCTGTTTCATGAAAAGAGCAAGCATATTGATACTAGATATCATTTTATTAGAGATCTTGTGAGCAATGGGTAAGTTCACTTGAAGCCTAATTGAGAAATAGACCAACAGGCATGTTTGAGTTGTCATGCATCATGTATGAGTTTAACGGTCATAATTAAGGGGGATCATTAAAATAAGCTAATTACTAATGCATGAAGAGCTGGGTAAATTTATGGAGTCAAGTTATGTTTCTAACACCCTCCTCCCACATCAAGCCAACTAACTCGCCATCTGGGGAAAACATGAGATGAGAGGCTACTATGGTTAGATTTGACCTACTATGTGACCTTAAGGGAATGGAATCCACTGAAACACAACAAACATACCTTCCACATCAGCTACAAGACCCCTTAGAACCATGCCAACACTTCAGGGAGCTTGCCCCTGAGACCCACTGAAACTTCTGATCACTTGCCCTCTGAACGCTCTCATGCTATGGGCATGCCAGTATCAAAGAACCTCTAGACGCTCTCACAGGCCTGCATGCAAGCATTCAGTGACCAATTTGTCCATTTATGTGTAGTGTCCTCAGGATTTGAAACAATTTCAAGTCCAGAGCCCAGATCACTGCACAAAATGGGATGACGTCTTAAGAGTAGTAAAATAACAAGGAAAAAATGATGCAAAAGAAATTAGTTAAACAAGCGCTTAACTAGACCCCTACAAGCCATGACAGGGATTTTGTCAAACATATCACCAATATGTAATCTATAGTTGTAAACAACCGAATCAACCATATGGATGTTATAATTATCTGAGAATTTCTAAGAACCATTGTTCCTTCATGTCATTGGCTGCATTATCATCTATTAGGTCATAGATACATTGTCCATTCAATTATAAGTAAAAACATGATGAGAGCCATACATAGTTGATGTCATAAAACATGCACATAACCAACATAATAATAATATAAATACCATAAATACATCAACTCTAAAATCCACATATAAACCAATAAACTTGCACATGAAAACCAAGGGAATGAATTTCTTATTTATGAGTGCAGAAGCCAACAAGGGATGGGACTACCATGTTCCACTTGACCATAGATTGGCTAAGTCAAGTCTCGATTCATCCAATCACCCCCGTTCCATATTCCATGCATGAATGTGGGACTCATAACCAACCAAAATGAACCAAACAAGCATGGATTCTACCAGATTTCTCCACCTACAATGTGAGGAATTTGAGTGCCTCCTTGTCTCTTAGGCTTTACCGTAATACATAGTCTAGTCTAGGGATCACTAGACCCTACACCGAGACCCACTCTCTAGGATTTATCGTACATCCCATCATGTGAATACTACACCAAACAGAGAGAAATCCACCTCTTGGCTTTACGGTATATCTCACCATTCATCGACAATGATTCCTAGACCCACCAATGCACACAATTTCGGCTTTACTACAACCCATAGTCTGGCTCAGGGCTTACTATGTTAATGAATTTACCGTTATGCATTGTTTGGTTCAAGGTCCATTAGTCCATGTGTTTGTCATTTTAGAGATCCACCCCAATCAACTTTGAATCCATCTAGAAATCTAACTCAATAGAAGTATTAGAACCCGTCTCATCAAGGCTATTAATAAATGGCAATGATAGGTTGAGGGAATATGACTCATTCATTTGGCTGTGAGATTGATGAAAACACCAATTGGGTTTAGTTGGAGGAAATATGACTCATTCATCTTGGTTACATTTTCGATACCGTTGAGGGTAGGAGATAGGCTCGCTATGAGTGCTATCTACAAAACAAAACAAATATGATATAGCTGATTAGTTCGATTACATCCAATCTCTACCCATACTCCTGTACTAGCATATATTGCTTTGGAGATATCACGAATCTCATATGCCTGCCATCCTAGACAAATGCGTTGCTTTGCCAGTGCGTCATTGAGAATTTTCTTGATGTTGAGACTGAGAACAGTCAGGAAGTAAGGGCATGGCTAAACATTGAAGCAAGAGGCGTGTTTCACCCACTCATATCCCCAGAACTTCTGATTACTACTTCCTAGCTTCAAAGACATCCATTCTAGGTTCAGAGTTTCTCTTAGACTATTAATTTGTGCATCCATCTGCACATAACATTTAAAAAGTAGAGGAGATCAAACATAAATTTAGCACACAAAACACACATGATTTGTGCAATCAACAAAAGAAAAGATAAAAAATTCAACACACAAAACATACGCTATCTGCCATTTTTTATTCATCCGACCAAAAAAAATTAATAATTACAATAAACCCAAAATAACTTAATATACACTCAAATCAGTTAACCTCGTTAAGTCTCCAAATTTACATAATACTTACAATTTCCAACAACATACAAATTAAATAAAAAAAATCATACGATATACAAATTAAATATACACCACATAAAACATATTTTACTAAATACCTACCCTCAATTGATCTAGCCTTTTGCATTTTTGCAAACTAATAAATATGGTTAATAAATCACAACTTAAAATAAATCAGGTTGCTGTTAAGCCGGATGCATGCTTAATAGTTAGATAAAGGTTGGGATGCTCATGTGATTTAGTATAAAATACCCAATCATCATGGAACTAAATAGAGCAATTGCGGTTTCCACTATCATTCCATAGATTGTGGATTAACAAGTCCACTTTAGGAGGACACCGGCACTTAGTTATTCATGATACAATAGGTTACCAACCACTGTTAAAACAACACAGAAATCAAAGGATCCAAGTATTTCGATGATAGGAATGCTAGCAATATAGACAATTAGATTTGAAAATATACAAAATTTTAGGAGCATTTTTAATTTTACAATTTCCATGGAATCTACCTGTAGAGCCAAAATGACCTGAGCTTGTACTACCTCCAATCTCATGATGCTGCAATAGAGCAATGCCATGCAGATGGCATCTCTTATTTTCTGAGAACTCTGCTTAAAGCCCATTTCCCTTGAGAATGCGTTTGATATCTCCTCTGGCTCTGTTCAATCAACAAATACTTAGCGTAATCGTGTAGTGTGCCTATGATGTATAAATATGATAACTTGAGCATAGATAAAGATAGAAACAATCAACCTTAATTAATTGGAGCATAAATATAGGATAGAAATGCTTAACATTAATTCCTTCTGTTTACCCAGTCAGGCATTACGTAGTCCGATTTTTCCATTGGTGTGATCTCCATTACCCCATAAGGACTAATCTACTGCAATCTTGTCATTGATGTGACCTTCAATACGCCCTGTGCTTTGATATGACCTCAGGAATGGTATAGGCACTAGATTTTTCCAAATAAAGCATAAGTATGTTTCTGGTCTGTTGATCCTCTTGCTGAAATCTTCTGCATTTAGCAGTGGAAGTTGATAACTCAAATACAGTGCCCCGAAGGTGACGAAGAACACTGTGGGTATAAGTTACCTTGCATTCCTACTATTTTTAACCTCATTTAATAGCATCCCATGAAATTGAGCATACAAATTGGAGTATAAAAATTTCATTTACAATGTCGATAGAAGAAATTTTGAAATCCAAACATCTAAACCATAAATCTATTTTATTTTTTTATTTATGGTGGGTGTAAATGCATTTCGTTAGCCTTAATTAGCTTCAATTAACATCAATTATTGGTGTAAATGCATTTAATAAGCTTTTATTAAGTTTAGTTAGCTTCAATTTTTGCATGTGGCATGCACTTAAGTTTAAGTAGTTAGTGCTTGCATAAGCACATTTAGCTTTATTTAGTTTCAGTTACCTTTATTGTTTTCATACAATTATGCTTGACTTAGTTGCTTTATACATCGATTTTCCAATCAATATTGAGTAATCAAATTCATTTTCTTTTCTAATTTTCTTTTTCAATTCTTGTAAGTTTATGCAATTATTCTTCAACTATATCCTTATTTGTGCTCTAATAATTTCACATGGTATCAAAGTTGTAGGGGCTTTATGAAGGTGAATGAACTATATTTTGCAGGTTTGAAGATCAAAGAATTGGAAAATGTTGGAAGATATGGTTTGCGAATCAAAGTATTATACAATTGTCGCAATTGCTGCTACATCTGCAAGAAGAAAGAATGGAGCTCCCGTCTTCAGCTATTCTCACTCTGTATAACTACTTCCAATGAAAGCCAAATATTTTGCATCACCTCAGAGGCAAAGGCTTGTCTCAAATAGTTATCCATACAAAAGCTAAACCCAATTCCACCATTGAAAAATAAGATATTTCAACAGGATGGACGAGATTTTTGGTCCTTTGTTGTTGACCATATCTCCAACATTGTGTTTTGAAACACTATGAATCAAGTCTGGACAACTTTGGAGAGTTTATTTGGAAAGTGGGATGAGATGTGGGCTCGTATTCTCGAAAATGAGCTAAATTCCTTAAATCCAGAGAACTTTGAGAACATTCATGATTTCTTTACAAAATTCAAATTCATGCTTCTACAATTACATGATTGTGGGATCGATAAATCCAAAAAGGAAAGTTTATTTATCCTTTCTATTTTGTCTAAATTAGGTCCTGAACATGTTTTTTTTGTTTCTATGTTTTATAAAGTTAGACTTGTTGTTGGAGATAAACAGAAAATCCCCAAACTTCATGCATTTGTTGAGTCTCTCATTCATGAGAAAGATAAGATCATTCAAATGGGTTCATTAAAGTCTTCAAATGCACATGCCCTTCCCATGCAAGAAAAAGGAAATTCCAAATCGAAACAAAATCAACAATCCAAAGGAAAAGGAAAGGAAAGAGATCTAGATCCCATAAAGTGAGGAAATCAAAAACCTCAAGATGACTCTTCTAGCTCCAAGGGTAAGAAGGAGTAAAAAGGAGACTCCAAGTGTCTTTATTGTAACAGAGACTATCATCCTGAATCCTCTTGTATGCAAAATACTATTGATCTGATCGAAAACACTCTTTGGTAGAATAATATTAGTAATCACATTCCAGAAAGTGTCAAGAAGAAAATGGAAGAAAACCCATTAGAAACAAGGGGTAATGGTCATGCTTTGATTTCTCTTCATTCTACATGGCAAGAATGGATCATCTATTCAGGAGCTTCACATCATATGGATTCTTCAAAGGATTTTTTTTCTTCTCTAGAAGCATATGCGGGACCTCCTATTCTCATGGGAGACAATTCTACAGTTGAAGAAACTGGACAAGGAATAGTGCAGTTCAAAGATGAAATTTTTCAGAATGTCTTGCATATTCCAAGACTTTATGTGAATCTTCTTTCAATGTATCAAACACACACTGGAAACAAAAGGAAATCGAAGTTGTAACAACCCTAGGTTAAAATTTCATGTAATAAAGGTTAATTTAGGCAAAATAAGACCGAGGTCATGGGGCACGTATTTGAAGTTGAATGTTGAAAAAATCACTATGCTGGGCATCACTTTTGGTTTATTAATGACTAAGAAAATTTAGAAAGAAATTGACAAAGGAAGAGAGACATAATTGAAATTTTATTTATCAAAATTAATGAAAACATTAGAGAAAACGAAAGTGAGGAGACACAAATTTGCATGAGAGGGAAATTAGAAGGAAAATTAAGAAAAATGAAGAAAATAGTGGCCTCAATGATAAAAAGGCGTATGAGGATGAGTTCACATATTTTGTTGGTTTAGCTTTTGTCAGTTGAACCTTTGGTCAGTTTTGTTTTGGGAGCAAAGAGAAAAAGAGAGAGAGAGCACCAAGAGGAGAAAGCAAGCAAGAAAGCAAAGGAAGGAAAAGGAGAATCAACAGAAAGCAAGGAAAAGCAAAGGAAGCAAGGAGAAGGTTGTATCAATATCTTCAGCAGGAGGATTTTGCATATGATAGGTTGCATGTGTGATTTCCTAGCTGAGTTGTGAATGCATGGTACATGAATTTGTTTATTTGTTTCATTTTTTGTCATTGACATGGGGTTTTTTGGATTTGATAATGGTTTCAACCTTGCTTTTCCATTTCTTGGATAGCCATGGTGTGATGAGATTCATTTCTTGGTTGAGCTTTGGATTGTTGGAAGATATTTGAACTGGGTAAGGTCATCTCAAGAAGATTCCCAAAAGTTGTGGGTGGAGACGTTTTTCTCCTAGAAGCCCTCGACAGGTGGGTGGAGATACAGAAATTCCTTAAGGTATGGTGAAGAAATTATGAGGAATCCAGGCTTGTTTTTTATTTGTGATCTCTTGACCAGTTTTGGCAAGGTTTTGGTAGTTTGAGGGTGGAGGTGGTTTAACCTCTGGATTCCCTTAGTTGTTTATGTCTTGGTGTATCCCATGATATCACACATTCATGCTTTGAATATGGCATTGGGATGATTGGCTGAAATAAAGATTTGGTTGAGTTCAATCTATGGTCGGGTGGTACGTGAAAGTCCCTGACTTGGTTGGCTTTTGCCTAAGTTAATAAGAGCTATTTTTCTATTGTACTATATGAGCATTTATACTTGTTATTTTGTGGCTTTGATGGTTGTTTTTTATGGCTAATATTATGATTATATTCTAGCTATAAGCATAGTTTTATAATTGTTATAGCTATGAATTTTGTTCATGCTTTGATAAGTTAATGAATGGTTGATGAATGCATGGGCTAACAATTGTTTTTGTGACTGCTTAAGAGGGCATTAGACCTCAGTGATTCACAAGTAAAGAACATATATCTATAATCAAATATGCATTCATGATTTGTAGCTTAAATGTTTACCATGTGTTTGATGAAATGAATAGTATGTTCTGGTATGTCCAAGTCAATTTTTTTACTGAAGTTTGTATGCTTAGCCTTTTCATTATGTCGTTTATCATTCTATGAAGTCACAAGTAGTTCTGGTCAATGGTCTGGAGGTTGGCTTGGAATTGTGTTAGGTCCCTATAATACTATTGTATTCACCTTATTGTTATTTTTAGTGTAACCCACTATTGTTATTGTTATGCCCATGTATCCCCCCGTGTTGTTATTGTTGTGCCCCATAGAATCCCACTATTGTTATTGTCATGTCCTTACATTATTATTGTTATGTGGGCTTTGATTATATTATGACCCCTTAAACTCCTATATATACCAAGGAGCTATTATCATTTGAATCATCAAATAATTGTTCATTTATGGAATCTAAAGGAGGTTTCCCCCTTGAAGAGGCTAATTTTTAAGTCATTGGTCATATTTTCTTCTATTTTGTGTGCTGGTTGCATAACATTTGGTATCACAGCTTTGGATTCTAGGGTTTTGCTTCTTCAAACATGTAATCTTGGAATTTTCCATGTAACCTTTTTTCTACAAATATTCAGAAGCTAAAATTACAACCACGTGGAACAAAAATATTGGTGAACCTTGTGTACAAATTTCAAATCTTGGTTCAAAATATTTTTAGAGATTTGATCTGAGGCAGTTAGGGTTTGTGTAGGCTCCAGAATTCCATCGCAAACATGTGACCTAGGGACAGTTGTCATAAATTTCTCTCCAAGAATTGGATTTAAATCTCATAAAAGGTTACTGAAAGTGGACAAACTTTAGTTTTTTGGGTATGATTTTCAGGGTCGATGGACGAAATAATGACACGTGGACCTCCATACAATTTGTTCTACTGAACTAACCTTCAATCAAGTCATATTTGGAGATTGGTCATAACTCTTTCTTAAAGAATCCAATCTTCGTCTGACATACGAGGTTGGAAAGAAGACTCAGAGTGCTACTACATGACATAATTTTAGAACTTGGAGATATAAAATTACATATATGCATAAGATTCAATATAGAGATCCTAAAAATAAAGAAAAATATGTGTATTTTTTAACATTTTGCATAATTTTGTATAAAAATCAGTTTGAAGTGATTAAAATGGAATATTGAAGCATAGATATCAGTATTTGGTTCTAAAATTCCTCCCAAACAAACTATTCTATACCCATCAAGCCTTTGAAAGCTCTACTATGACTCATGAAGAGGAAGAATTGCAACATGATATATCAAAATTACGAGACCAAGTGTAACAAATTTCTCTCTCCCAAAGAGCAACCAAAGATGAACTAAAAAGAGACATGGATGGCCTAAAAAGGGGTATGAAAGTTTTGAAGGATACTTTAAAAGTAGACATGGAATATTTGAAGGATGGTTTAAAAGAATACATGGAAGCAATGATGAATGCCAAGATGGAAGGATTGACAAAGTTGTTGCAAGAATGGCTTCCCAATGGTGACAAGATAATCCATGAAAATCATGATGAGGACAAAAGGAATATGAATGATGACTTTATATATCCCAATGTTGAGTTTAATACCCACCACATTCCAAAGATCGATATGAGGAAGTTTGATAGTAAGGATATGGTAACATGGATACCACAGATTTAGAAATATTTTGATCTTCATGATGTGCAACACACATAAAAGGGACGCATTGCAACATTATATTTAGAACACAATCAATTTGTATGATATCAATGGATTTGTTCTTGTAAACCACTTGTCACTTGGTCAATTTTTATAGAGGAAATGATAACACATTATGAAGATACAAAGAGAAACACCTTCTTTAGCCAATTGTTTAATCTCAAACAAAATGGTTCAATAGCGGAGCACATTGAGGACTTCCAAAAATTGAATATGAGGGTAGCTGTTATTCCATAGGAGCATGGGATTCATGTCTTCATAGGGACATTGAAGGATAACGTGCAACACAAGGTTCTCCTTTGGGAAACTGATTCATTGGGAAAGGTATTTAGGGTGGCAAGAAAATTTAACAGAAAAATTATGGCAACAAGGAAGTATACCACTCACAAATACAAAGATGGAGGTGTTGTTGCTACTATCCTTCCACAACATACTAGGTTGACACCATAACAATTGGAGGAAAAAAGAGAAAAAGGGATTTTTTACTGTTGTGATAGAAAATACACTAAAGGTCATAAGTGTGTTGAGAATAAATTATTCTACATAGATTGTGAAGAGGAGGAAGAAAAGGAGCAAGAAACATAAAAAGAGGAGGATATACACTACGAATCAACCCCTAGAGAAAGAAGAAATGAATATGACCATATCTTGTAATGAATTGGTAGGAATTGCCAATCCTTAAAATCTTAAGATAGAAGGAAATATCAAGAATAAAAAGGCAATAGTGTTGATTGATTCGGGTAGTACCCATAATTTTATTCATTGTAATATAGCCAAGAAATTGAATTACTTCCTATATCGAGCACTAGAGTGTCAAGTGATGGTTGCAAATGGAAAAACTATATTTTAGACCTTTGTGGCTTGTTTTTTCTGACTTAGTTACCGGAGAATCCACAGTAAGAACCATTTTTTGCCAACGTTTCAAATCCCAACCGGGATCCATCATCAAGACCAAATGAATGCTTGATAGAAGAAGACCTGGTTATGAATATTAATATTATGAATAATAATTATTAGTATTAACTATTATAAACAAAAATTATTAATATTATTAATATTATTAATAATAACAATAATTCTAATTTATGTTAATAATAATTATAATGAAGAGAGCGAACGGGAGCAAGGCGATCATGGAAACAGCACACGGCTAGGGTTTGCACAGACATGCGGTGGCAGGCTGCACAGCTCTGTGACACTCTCAACTGACAGGTGCAGCGTCTAGTGCGGACGGAGTCTGGGCGTTTCGTTCCAATGGACTCCCCGCTGGGGGAGGGTACCGAAGAGCCACTTGGAGGCAGAAACCAGCAAGGACCGGCGGTCAATACTGATGATGTCTCAGCCCACAACACGACAACAGAGGAAATGATGCATACCAACAGCAATGCGG
Organism: Pinus taeda; assembly: GCA_000404065.3. NCBI lineage: Eukaryota > Viridiplantae > Streptophyta > Pinopsida > Pinales > Pinaceae > Pinus > Pinus taeda. The sequence continues at coordinate 523,048 of APFE030642043.1, read as the reverse complement.
CCAATACGGTAAGATCTTCTACCTGTAAACCTGTTGCAGCGCACAGGCCCGAAGTAGAATTACCTAGCCACCGAATCAATGCCCGTATTCAATTTATGCAAGACAATGCCCTCATAGGTAAGTTTATGGGAATTTGGCCCACAGAAAGGGCTCTAAGAAACTGGATCAACAGAACATGGAAGCCAAAAGGAGAAATAACCCTATTGATAGGGCCAAAAGGCTTCTTTACAGCCATCTTTGACTGTCTAGAAGATAGAAACAGAGTTTTTGAAGGAGGGCCTTACTTCTTCAACTCAGCAGGGTTATTCCTCAGAGAATGGAAGGCTAGATTCAACCCAGATACGGAAGATCTAAGTTATGCCCCAGTCTGGATCCGTTTATACTCATTACTGTGGGAGTATTGGGGGGAAGACTCACTAAAAGCCCTTGGATCAGCGTTGGGTGACTTTGTCAAAGTTGCTGAAGAAACAAATGTTGTACGATACACTACCTATGCCTCTTATGCCAGAATCTGTGTCTATATGGACCTGAAACAGCCTCTTCCCGATACAATACGCTTATTTCATGAAGACCATGACTGGATCCAGGTCATAGACTATGAGCATGTACCATTTCGATGCTGGCAATGTCATACTTTAGGGCATCTCTTCCGAGACTGCCCATTAAATAGCAAGCCTGAGGCTCCAAGCAAACAAGAACCACAAACTCAAGATGGGTTCACCAAAGTAATAAACAGCAGACGAGGACATAAAAAAAACCCAGCCAATCCCAAAGGGAAGCCAGAGCCGGAAGCGAAGTCTCAACCGTCAACAAGTAACAGTTTCGAGGCGTTGGTGCAAGAAGAACAACCGGAAATGCCCGGATCGAAATCAAAAACTCTCCAACCCAACAAACCAGAAGCATCAATGAAGAACCAGGAAGGTGAAAAAGAAAAACCAGTTTCAGAAACCTGGTCAAACCCGGATATGGAAATAGATAACCCCTCCCACACAAAGGATAAGGGAAAGGAAGCACAAAGCAACACACAGGAGGCACAGTTCATGGAGGAGCATAGTGAAACAATCGATATTGGGGGACTTGACATTCTCAGATTAGAACTAGCATGCAGAACAGGTAACTTTGACAAAATCCATGAAACACAAGTAGATAATCTAGTAGAAATTCTGAACAAAGCTCAAAAGAAATATTCACTTGGGATCCAGACAGGCACCCAATGGGATGGTAAATTTATATACAAAGACAGCAAAAAGAGAGGCAGAAAGACAGATCTAGAAAGAACAATAAAGATTGGAGTAGTATTGGTGGAGTCAGGCAGATATGCCAAACTCACCAAATATTTCAACACCAAACCCAAATCTTCTCAATGAAATTGATCTCCTGGAATATTAGAGGGCTGAACAGCCCTAGGAAAGGAAAACTCCTAAAAAATTTGATAATAGAAGACAAACCAACCATCTTGTTCCTACAGGAAACAAAATGCAACTCGGCAATCTTGGAAAGAATCGCAGCTACAGCTTGGCCAGGGGGACAAGTCACAACTGTTGATGCACAAGGAGCTTCAGGAGGATTGGAAATCCTCTGGGATGCAGGGAAAATACAACTAAACAATACAAATGCAAATAAAAATTTCATACAGGCAGACTTTCATATCTTGGGCACAAACATTCATGGACACTTAACTAATGTTTACTTCCCACAAGAGGGACCCCAGAAAGCAGCAATCCTAGAAAACATATCCCAGCTCAACTTTGATAGGCAATATCCGCTATGGATCACAGGAGGCGACTTCAATATGATAGCCTCAACAGAAGAAAAACAAGGCAGTCGATGCAGGATCAACAGAGATGGCACTTTACTCAAAGATTTCATCCAAAATAACTGGCTGATCGATGTACCCACAACCAATGGCCTATTCACCGGGACGAACAAGCGAGTAGCCCCTTTACAAATCGCGTCCCGTCTGGATAGATTTCTTTTATCCGACAACGCCGTCCATATAGGAGGAGAATTCACAGCGCACATCATTCCGTTCTCAGGATCTGACCACTGGCCGATAGAACTGCATTGGAATAGGCCAGGAAATAGCATCAAAAGACCTTTTCGCTTTGAAGCTTTCTTGCTTTCTCACCCAGAATTTAAGGAATTCATCCAGCAAGCATGGCAAAACAGCAACCCAACTGAGCCTACAAAAATGGCAAGATTCCAAAAGAAGCTGAAGATGCTCAAAGCAGAAACCAAACGCTGGAACACAAAAACATTCGGCCACATTTTAAAAGAGAAAGAACTGCTTATTCAAGGCATAAAAAAGATGCAACAACAAATAATCTCAGAAGGGCGCTCAGAAGAGCTGGCATAGCGAGAACAAGACATGGAAAGCAAACTTCTAGAAAGGGAGAAACAGGAGGAGACTCTATGGCGACAAAAATCAAGAATCTGATGGCTAAAGGAAGGAGAGAAAAACACCAAGTTTTTCCACAAATCGACTGTCCAAAGGATAATGAAAAACCATATTTCACAAGTCATCAATGATCAGGGAGAAAAAGTGGAAACCCAGGAAGAGATTGCACAGGAATTTCTGCAATACTTCAAGCAAATGAGTCAGGAACCAAACATAAACAGAGCAGAAGCCATAGAAAGCATAACGAGGCACATCCCGCGTCTAATAACAGAGGAGCAAAACACTCTGCTACTCAAACCGATTAGCCTTCAGGAAGTGGAGACAGCTGCTAACTCCCTTAAAGCAGGTAAAGCACCCGGCCCTGATGGATTTACGTCAAACTTCTTTCATCACTTCTGGGAATTAATCAAATGGGAAGTGTGGCAAGTGGTGGAAGAATCCCGCAACATGAGATGGATGTATCAAGGCCTTAATGCAACATTCATCGCGTTAATACCTAAATTGGAGGCCAACAAGCCTGACAAGTACATACCTATAGCCTTATGCAATCTTATCTACAAGATAGTATCGAAGGTTGTGGCATTACGGTTAAAACCAGTGCTTCCTCTCATCATCTCCCCAGAGCAGTCTGGCTACGTGGAAGGCCGTCAAATCACGGATGGGATAATCCTCACTCATGAGATCATCCATTCCCTCAAGAAATCAAAAAAGCCAGGTATGCTTCTCAAAATCGACCTCTCAAAAGCTTTTGACAGTATACGCTGGGATTACATGCAAAAGGTTTTAAAAGCTTTTGGTTTTGATCATGCTTGGATCCGATGGGTTAGCAGTCTAATCTCTTCGGCCTTTTTCTCAATCCTCATAAATGGCATTCCGACCTCAACTTTCTACTCCACAAGAGGCATCAGACAAGGAGACCCCCTCTCGCCTTTCCTATTCATTATAATGGCGGAAGGCCTGGGCAGATGTATTAAGAATGCCATTCAATCACATGATCTTAAAGGCAACACCCTCCACCAAGCCCCCACTGTCTCCCACCAGCAATTTGTGGATGACAACACGATTTTTGGCTACTCCTCGGTTCAAGAAGCCCGCACTCTTAACTCTCTGATCCTACTATTCTCCAGAGCCTCGGGAGCCCTTATCAACAAAGTTAAATCCCAGATCTTCTTCTTCAATACCCATCCAACCACCCAGCGAGCCATTGCCCGTATACTAGGCTTTACCATTGCATCTCTTCCTTCCAAATACCTTGGAGCCCCTTTATTCGCTTACGCCAGGAAGCACTCTTCATGGACCTCTCTTCTGGAAAAATTGGACACCAAATTATCCCTCTGGACCCATAGATCCCTTAACATGGCCAGTCGGCTGGTTCTCATCAAAGTTGTCCTGCAATCAATGCCACTATACCTTTTTTCCATATTAGCTGCACCAAAATGGGTCCTAAAAGCCATTAAAAATTTACAGAAAAACTTCCTATGGGGCAGCTCTGGTCCAAATAGAAAATGGGCGCTGGTCAAGTGGGAGAAAGCATGTCTCCCAAAAATAGGTGGAGGAATTGGACTACGGTATCCTGAACATAGTAATATGATCATGGGAGCAAAAATATGGTGGAAATGGCTATCATATCCAGGCACACAATGGGCACAAATATGGATAGCGAAATACGCTAACAATCTGCCACTGGAGGAGCACATAAGAATGACAGAAACAAGCAAAGGCTCGGCAATTTGGAATTCAGCACTTCTAAACAGGGACCTCATACAAAAACATAGTTTCTGGGAAGTCAAGAATGGTAGTCTAGCACGCTTCTGGACAGACTCATGGCAGCAATTTCCTAGTATAACCAATGTACTTCAAGACATCCCCAATTAGGATCTCATTCAACAGAGAAAGATCAATCAATTCTGGATTACTAGTAATTCCTTGGAACATCGCAACTGGAAGGAAGCTAACGACATCCTACCCCACAGCCCAGAGGCGATTCAAACAGTGCTAGCAGAGGAGCTAAAAAAGAGGAAAATATTTAAGGAGGAAGGCCCAGACACACTAAGATGGGGTTATGCAGAGAAAGGAACTTTCACATCCACAGAGGCATACCACATCATCATAAAAGGACACTACATCAAAGATAAAATATGGGAAAAAATTTGGAAACCCCCCATATGGCCGAAAATTTCCACTTTTCTTTGGCTGCTATCACATAACAGAATTCTTACTTGGGATAACCTCAGAAAGAGGAAATTTGCAGGTCCTTCAATATGCCTTAATTGCCAAATAGAGGAAGAATCAGCAGCACATCTTATGCAACTATGTCCTCTCAGTCGCAGAATTTGGGAAAAAGTATCGTTTCGTTGTCAGAAGGAAGGAAGAGTCCTGGGTGACATAAATAACACACTCCGATCCTGGCCGCAGCAGCCCTATCAGTGCAATATACTCAATACTCTATGGCATATAATCCTAGGCATAGTAATGTGGAATATATGGAAAGAAAGAAATCGGAGAATATTTAAAGATCAGGCTATGGATTTGGAGCAAGTATGGACAATAATCAAATAGAATCTTCAGGAAACTCTCTCGATCAAGGGCTGGTCCCAGGAAGACTTTCCTTCCAGCAGTCAGGAGCAAGCAATATGGAACAATTGTCAACTCCACATTACTCCTCCTAACTCTTCGCAAGGCACCTCTGTCACAAGGGGAAAAAACGCGCTCACTAATTGGAAACCTCCCCCTAAAAATACTTATATGCTCAACTTCGACGGAGCATCCAAAGGCAATCCAGGTATCACAGGATATGGAGGAGTGATAAGAAACGCTCAGGGAATCCCTCTTCAAGTTTACTATGGATCCATAGGATGGAACACTAACAATGCAGCAGAGCTAGAAGGACTCTGGAGAGGTCTCCAAATTGCTCAACAGCAGAGATACATCCCCCTCATAGTGGAAGGAGATTCTCAAATCATAATTAACATGGCCACTAAGATACAGCAAGGCACTGATGCCCAGAAAGTTAGTAGAAGTTGGAGGATGGCCACCAGGCTTGAATCTCTCTAGAACTGGCTTCAGAACAACAAAGCCATATCTTTTAAGCATACCAGGCATGAAGGGAACAAAGCTGCAGATTTCCTGGCCAATCTAGGGGCAGAGCAAGATAAGGAGCACCAGGAAGGAAACCTACAGGGGATAGTTCCAGATTCTAAAAGAACCACCTTTCAGGAACTCCTTAACAGTGACATGCAATCAGAAGCAAAGGATTACCCGGATGCGGGTGATATTTTGACAGACGCCCGCCACGTGAATGACACGAGGAGCCTTCGGCGCGAAGGCAACTGTAGCAGCGCATAATGATCTTCATTAATAGCACATTCAATGGCATTCATTGCCATTCCCTTCGCCCGAACTACCAAGGAACTAAAATTGTTGAAGACAGAATGTCCGAGAATAGAGCGCTAAGTTTGAAAAGCCTGTCTGAACAGGCTAAGGATTTCAGCTCCTCTATGCACGAAAATGCTGGTTTGTATGCAGAGAAGGAGAGAATTGGAGAGGGTAAGCCCATAGGCAAACCCAATTTCTGGTTAGGGAAGCAGAATCGCTTCAGGGGCGGAGAGCAGATTGAGATTGGGTCCTCTCTGTTACTGATCCTCTTGGAAAAGAGAGCTCAGCAATCTCTGCTACAGCATTATCGATTAAGGATGCCTATCAGAGGCCATGCTTCGCCAAGAAGAGGTAGGCATCAAGGCCAGAGGGGGAACCCTAGTGGCAGAGGCGTCCATAGCCCGAGGCGTGTCTCCCCGCTTGCTTACGCCTCGCCCAGTACCCCTGGTTCGGACGATTCAGATTCGGATGTCAGCAATTCGGTGCAGACGGTTAAATTCAAATACTACCGTCGCACCAATAAACCCATTGTATCTACGCTAATTACTGTGGTCTTCATGGAGGAAGACGGTGAAGAAGGAGGAGGAAAAGGGGTCTCAGAGGAGCCAAGCACCCACAGCTCCTCTCAAAGTGGTAGCAAGAAGGAAAGTTCATATATACCCTCCTCTCAGAGCAAGCTCGAAGAGGAAAGCACTGGTATGCACTCAAAAGAGCAGAATGAAGCCCTCTGTGAAATATGCAGCCTTATGGATATGGGAATTACCAGTTCGGCTCAGCACCAGGTGCCGAACCCCCAAGCTCAGAATATCCCTGAAGAAGACAAGAAACCAGCCCGTTTCTTTGGTAGTTGCCTGTACCCTATTCTCCCTCCAGGAATTCCACGATTGGAAGACCTGCCAGCGGGTATGGAGGTGGTTTGTGTGCCTGATCCAGAAAGGGAAGAAGCCGAATGGGAGGCCGAGCAGCAAGCTGCCAAGCAGAAGGATACAGAGAACCAGGCGATTGCCGAGGCGGGGAAGGATTAAGGAACATCTCGGGAGGTTTCGTCTGCGGTTTTGTTTTTTGGATCGTTTACCACCAGCGCTACGTCTGTCTATGGTCGTTGTTGCGCTCGCCACCTGTGCCCAGTTCCGGAAGCATCCAGCATGGGGATCTCTCGACGCGTGTTATTTTGTACCAGGCATCAATGCTTAGTCTTTCCTGCTTATACTTATGTATTTTGTTTAATGTCCACGTCATTATGTCCAAATATGTTGACTGGAATGTATTTTTGAAAATAGGCACTATGTCATTGCCTGTTAAAACTGTTTTTGGTAAGGAAAACTTGACAGAGAGTTGTTCATACGCTCTCAGAGGCTTGTCCTCTTGTATATATTTTTTTCTCATTTTCTTAATATAAATAGTTTAGTATTTTCCCAGAAAAAAAAATAATAATTATAATTATAAATTAATAACAATAATAATAATTCTAATTTAAAAAATTAAAATAAAATAAAATAAAATAAAAATTTTAAAAATTTAATTAATTAAAAATAAATAAATGAAATTGGCCGACCTCTCATAGAAATTGTGACAGCCAACCTTCTTCTTAATTTTCCTCCTCTTTACAATTTATCTCTCATAACCATGTCTTCTTCTATCAAGCATTCATTTGGTCCTGATGATGGATCCCGGTTGGGATTTGAAACGTTGGCAAAAAATGGTTCTTACTGTGGATTCTCCAGTAACTAAGTCAGAGGAAAAACTATAATTACTCTAGAAAGAACCATAATATCAAGCTAACCATGGGGGAATATTTATTGAATAGTCCAATGCTTTCCATTCCAATGGATGGTGTTGATGTTGTACTTGGAGTCCAATGGTTACAATATTTGGGGATGACAACTTTTAATTTTAAAGAGTTTTTCTTGAATTTTTTTTGGAAGGAAAGGAATTTTAATTTAGGGGTATCGGAGGGAAACCATCAAAAATATAATCAACTCTAATGGAATTACAAAAGATTATGAAGAAATAAAATTGGGGTGTAATTGCACAATTATTCTCACTAGAGGTTCAAGCATCAAAATCATCTATTTCTCAAGATCTCCAAAAAGTCTTGTACAATCATTCCAGGTATTTGAGACTTCCAAAGGGCTCCCACCTATTTGTGATAATGATCATGCTATTCATTTGATTCCAGGAAATTTTCCTCCAAAAATTAGACCTTACAGGTATCCTTACGCCCAGACGAGTGAAATTGAATGTATGGTTGCATAAATGCTAGAAATTGGTATAATTCAACATAGTCAAAGTTCTTTCTCTCCTCTAGTTCTATTTTTTCACAAGGAGGATGGATCATGGCATATGTGTTTGGATTATAGGGAGATCAACAAGCTTAATATTAAAGATAATTTTTTCATTCCTGTCATTGATGAATTGTTGGATGAATTACATAGAGTAATTCACTTCACCAAGATGGATCTTTGCTCCAGATACCATCAAATTAGAATGAAGATTAAAGACATTCTGAAAACAACATTCATAGCTCATGAGGGTCATTATGAATTTTGGTCATGCATTTTGGCCTTACTAATGCACTTTCCACATTTCAAGATTTTATGAATTCCATTTTCAAACCCTTCCTTAGAAAAATTGTGTTAGTATTTTTTGATGATATACTAATGTACAACAAGTCTTGGAAGGATCATGTTCAACATGTTGACAGGGTACTCAAACTATTGGAGGAGAAATAATTATATGCAAAAAATTCCAAATGTTTCTTTGCAGTACAAGAGGTGGAATATTTGGGTCATATTGTATCTCATGAGGGTGTTAAGGTAGACCCTAAAAAAATTAAAGGCACTAAGGAATGGAAAATCCCCACAACCATAAAGCATCTTCTAGTATTTCTCACGTTGAAAGGGTATTATCACAAGTTTGTTAAGAATTATGGGAGAATAGAATCACCTCTAATAAAATTAATGAATAAATATGCATCTTCTTTGACTTTAGAAGCAACTAAGGCCTTTGAACATCTTAAAGAGGTAATGTGCCAAGCACCCATTTTAGTAATGCCAAACTTCAAAAAACCTTTATTGTGGAATGTGATGCCTCGGGAAATGGAATTCGTGTTGTCTGAATGCAAGAAGAAATACCCATTGATTTCAAAAGTTGTCCAATCAAAGGAAAGTATTTACACAAACTTATTTATGAGAAGGAAATGTTGGAAATATTACGTGGCGACCTATGAGAAGGAAATTTTGCAAATATTACATGACGACCTCATTTAATCAGAAGACACTTCAAGGTAAAAAAAATCATGATAGTCATTAACACTTTATGGAAGAAAGATCTCTTTAGAAGAGAAACATAAATGGGTCACAAAGATGTTGGGGTATGACTTTGAAATCATACAGAGAAAAGGGAAGAAAAATGTGCAAATGCAATCTCGAGAAAGGATGAGGATCTGGAGTCATTTCTTTATGCCATTTATATTACCCAACTTGATTGGATAACCAAAGCAAGTGATGAATGGAAGAATGACGAATAGGTGTGGATACTTATTCAAAAGATGCAACAAGATCCCAATACATATGAGACATTAACCTGGAAAAAATATTCATTATGGTACAAAGATCACTTATATATTTGTAAGAATTCCCAACTCAAGCAAAAGATTATTTTGGAATTGCACACCTCCCCCTTAGGAGGGCACTCAATATTTTTGAAAACTTACCACAGGGTAAAGAAGGAAATTTTTTGGGATGGCCTTACATCTAATATTCAAAATTTTGTGGCAGAATGTTTAGTTTTCCAACAAAATAAAGTTGAGACAATTAAGACCCAAGGTCTTTTACAACCTTTAGACATTGTAAGTTAGCGTTGGAAGGAGGTATCAATGGATTTTATCATAGGCTTACCCAATTCTGAAGGAGAGAGTGTAATCATGGTGGTAGGTGATAGACTTACCAATTCTGCACACTTTTGTGCATTATCTCGTCCTTTTAAAGCCAGTACAATTGCTACTTCATTTATGGAAAAAATTCAAAAGCTACATGGAAGCACAAAGATTATTGTAAGTCATAGAGATACCATTTTCACTCGAAATTTTTTGGACAAAATTATTTTCTTGTCTTCGTACTGAATTAGCTCATAGCTCATCATATCATCCTCAAACTGACGAGAAAACTAAGATAATGAACAAATGTTTGGAAGGATATCTTCATTGCTTTGTATCTGATAAACAAACATAATGGGTCAAGTGATTACCTATATTTGAATGGTGGTATAACACTTCCTTCCATACTGCAGCAAAATTGACCACATGTATGGCACTTTATGGATATCATTCACCATCCATTACACCATATTTAAGAGAAACTTCTCAGGTTCAAGCAGTGGAAGATCAAATTGAGCATAAAAAACAAGTTCTAAATCTCTTAAAGAATAGCCTCACTCTAGAGAAGAATAAAATGAAACAATAGGAATATCAACATCGCATTGAAAGAAGTTTTCATGTAGGCGACTGGGTATTTTTACAGCTATAACCATACAAAAAATGCTCCCCAAGCAAGCTAAGAAGGATAATAAATTATCACCAAAGTACTATGGGACATATTGGTACTATGGAATACAAATTGGAGTTGTCTACATCTTCCCGAGTACACCTAGTTTTCCATGTTTCATGCTTAAAGAAGGTTATCAGTGACAAGATCTCATTTGAAACAATGTTTCCAGAACTTGACAAAGAAGGATAAATCATAATTGAGCCTGAAAAAGTCATGGAAATAAGAACCCAAAAACTACAAAGTCGATTAAATTATTTCCAAGTATCTCATTAAGTGGAATAACTTACCTATTGTAGATTCCACAGAGGAGGCTGCAAAATTTTATAAAGAAGCATCCATAACTACTCAAGAATTGACGACAAAACTTTTTTGAAGAAGAGAGGCATGTTCGGTCCCTATAATACTAGTGTATTTCCCTTATTGTTGTTTTAGTGTAGCCCCCTATTGTTATTGTTGTTCCCCATAAAATCCCACTATTGTTATTGTTGTGTCCTTGTACAATATCATTGTTATGTAGGCTCTAATTATATTATGACCCCTTAGAATGCTATATATACCAAGGAGGTCTTATCATTTGAATCATCCAAGAATTTTTCATTTATGTAATGTAAAGGAGGTTTCCCCCTTAAAGAGGCTAATTTTTAAGTCGTTGATCTATCTTTTCTTCTATTTTGTGAGCTAGCTACATAAAAAATTGTGGCCTAGATCTTGGACCAAGCCCTCTAAACTGGGAATGTTGGATCACAACCGCATGGAGGTAGTGTTATGCATGCAGTTAGAGGCCTACAGTTCCACCCAAGACTTTTCATGCATGTGGTTGGGAGTATAGGTCAATGAAAAGTAGCCCCAACTCAGGGTTTGGTCACCTAGGGTGGTTCTTTGGCCCTCGAGTATCTTGTATCCCTGAGGGATGTTGTGAGTTGTAAGTCAGTGGTCACCTTGTAGGCCCCACTTGCTTAACTAGAGCTTGTAAGTCGAGTCATGTCATCGTGACACTCTTCTTCACATTTACCTGAAGGGATTGTAAAAGTGAGTAAATGTGAGGAAGGGATGTTACATATTAGTATCAAAGCTTCCATGTTCAAATACTTGGACTGGATGGGAAGGATGTAATTATTATGCATGAATGTTAGTCATATGCATGCATTGTAGTCGCTATGGTTGTCATGTATGTAGTCGATGTTACAATGCATGATGTGAATAAATTGATATTTTGGTGTCATTATATATATATATATATATATAATATATATATATATATATATAATATATATATATATATATATCTATATATAATATAAGTGCTAATATGGATTGATTTGTGCAGACAAAATAGCTTCCCCTGAACTTTACTAAGTTATGTTTGATTATGTTTAGATTTGGTTATTTGATATGGTATTTTTGTAGGAAGAAGAAGATCAAATATGACAAGTAAAATGGTGGATTATAGCTCACATGACTCTCCTCATAGATCATATGAATACTCTCCTGACATAACAAATACCTTGAGAAGTTTAAAGGCAGAGACCATAAGTTGTAAGATGGATAATGAAAGAATCATTCAGTCACAAGAAAGACTTATGAGTGCACACTAAAAGCGGGAAGAGGTCAATGTGGTCATCCCTAAGATTTTATCAGATTTGTAGAGACTTGGATAGCCATGGATTAATTATGGTCTCGAGGATGGGAATAATGTAGCATATGGTAGAAGGTCTCATGGTGGGCATAGGTCAGACATAAATGACATGATTAGAGGTGGAAAATGGTTAGATAAACCTGACATGAGAGGTAGTTGTTATGGGTTCTATTCTAATTCTCGTTCATATAGACAACATGTTCATCATCGTTATCATCCTTACAGGAGGAATCAGAAGGGGTACTTTCTAGATGAGTTCAAGAAAGCCAAGCCTACTACATTTGATGGAGAACTGAAGAAAATAGAAGATCTAGAAGAATGGTTGCTTGGGATTAAAAAGTTCTTTAAGTTGCATGACTATATAGAGAACATGAAAGCCAAAATAACCATTTTTAGCCTCAAAGGAAAGGCATACATTTTTTGGGAAGATGTGAAGCATGTGAGAGACATCATGGGAGAGAAGTTGAGTTGGCATGAATTCCAAAGATTCTTTAGAAAAAATTACTTGCCAGAGATATACTATGAGGATAAGGCTAAGGAGTTCTATTAATTGAATATGGGATCTATGACAGACAAATAGTATACAACTATGTTCTTATATTTATTTTGGTATGTTTTGTATCTTAAGGAAGAAAATAAAAAGGTCTAGAGATTCGTCAATGGACTACCATTAGCATTCAAGGATCATATTGAGTATGATGAAATTCGATCATTGGAGGAAGTCATTAGGAATTTGAAGCACTGTTATGAGCAATCAAAGTGCAACACTGAGCCTAAGCATAATTGGAAAGGTAATGACAAGACCAAAGGAAAACAACCTCTCAAGCAGGAAAGACCTCAGGATGCAAGTGAAAAATACAATGTGGCTCTATACAAGAAGTTTAACATGGTTGAGAAGGGACATGGATCTCAAACTAGAGAGCAACAAAATAAGGGTAGTGGTAGAGGACCATTGCAGTGCTGGATATGTGGCAATGAACATCACAAGAAGGATTATATGTTGTATTAGGGTGGCAGACCTTGGATCTACAGTGCTCAAGAGGCACAAACAGTTGGGGATGGTGGACAGACAACTCGTCGGATATATGTAGCATTTGATAACAAGTAGATGAATCACTAGAAATCCATTATTGAGATGGAAGGTAAGCTATGTGATTGAGTTGTTCCCATTTTACTTGATCTTGGATCTATTTCTAGTTATGTTAATCCTGACCTCGCGAATAAGCATTGGTTGAGTAAAGAAGTGCATGAAGAGCCTTTGTTGGTGCAGCTGGCTATAGGTACTAGAAAAAGATTTCATTATTAGGTAAGAACCTATTAATTTGAGTTGAATGGTATGCCTACATAAGCGCATCTAAATTTTCTTCCTTTAAGTTCGTATAGTATGATTTTGGGTATGGATTGGTTGCACCTTCATAACGCTAAGGTAGATTGCTACGAGAAGGTTATTGAGTGTTTGTATGATGATGAAGAGAAGATAATATTACAGGTAAGAATAAGCCTACCTCGGTGAGAATGGTTACAACAATGAACGAAAATTGCAGTTGTAGGAATGGATTTGTATTGTTTGGAGTGCATGTTTCTAGTGGTAAAGGGAAGGATGTTGAGGATATTGAAGTCTTGAAGAGGTATCTAGTTTTTCATAGGATGTATTTAAACCCACGATTTCAAATTTACCACCTCATATGGAAGTGGAATTTTCTTGAGCTGATACCAGAATAAACACCAACATCAAAGGCACTATATAGGATGAACACCCTAGAGTTAGTGGAATTGAAGTTGCAGCTTAAGGGAATGCTTGATAAGAGATACACTAGGCCAAGTTTGTCACCATGGGGTGCACCAGTGTTGTTTATGAAGAAGAAGGATGGTACTCTTAGTTTGTGTATTGATTACATGCAGTTGAACAAGGTGACAATCAACAATAGGTATCCTTTGTTGTGGATTGATGACTTGCTTGATTAGTGGACAAGAGAAGCAGTGTTCCCGAAGATTAACTTGAGATCAAGATATCATCAGGTACACATCAAAGAAGAGGACATCTACAAGACTGAATTCCGTACCAGGTATGGGCATTATGAAATTGTAGTAGTTTTGTTTTGTCTTACTAATGCTCCAGCTACTTTCATGTGTTTGATCAATAGTTTGTTGCATCTTTATTTGAACAAGTTTGTGATAGTATTCATTAATGACATATTGATATATTAGTAGAATAGGGAAGAACATTCATAAAACCTAGTATTCGTGTTAATATTGATGAGAGAACATCACTTGTATACTAAACTTAGTAAGTGTAGTTTGTTTCAAACAAAAGTTGATTACTTGGGGCATGTTGTTTCCAAGGAAGGTGTAACACTGGACCAAGAAAATATTAGAACTATAATGGAATGGGAAGCTCCTAGGATTTTTGAAATCAATATTATTTAGGAATACACGTTGTAGCATAGTAGCACACAGATTTATCCCTCTTAAGCATGTAGAGGGTGTATTATGATGTTGTGGAATAAACCCCTTGGACAACTACAATGGATGTAGGTGTACTTGTATCTTGACTGAATCTAATAAATAATGTTCAATCTTTGATTAGGGGAGAATGTGTGAAACAATCTCAAATTATTAGATGGTTGGTACCAAGTTATGATTAAAGAGGTCATCTATCTAGATGCATGTGAGAAGGTGAATGAGCCAGTAGGAGGTAGTTTCATCTTCCAAGAATTCGAAAACAAGAGATGCAACATGAGGTTATGTAGCACATGATGGAAGACAAAAATGGAAAGGCAAGTGAACAATGACATTTGTAAGTGCTAGCCAAAGAAGCAATGACAATTCCCGTAGTGTTGACATAACAGAAATAATAGTTTTAAAAAATAAAAAATCACTTTGGAGATGAATATTTATTAACTTAATTTAAATGGGCATATGACTGTAAAACCTAGTTAGGCATGCATACCCTTAGTAGACTAAAAAATGATAGGAGGAGATGTAGGATTATTTGATAACCTGGTTATAAGCTTTGAAGGGGGGTTCGATCAAGATAATTTCCACAAGTCAAGTTTAAAAGGGGGAATGTTACCCCTAATAAAATGTATAGTGATAGGGATGCATGTAGGATTATTGAATATCGTAGTTATAAGCTTTGAAGGGGGTTTGGACCCCAAGAATTTCCCTAAGACAATATTAAAAGGGGGAATGTTAGGATAACCTTGAATAAAGAATGAGCCAAGGAGTTTTAAGTCTACATTCATGGTCTACAAGTCCATGGTTTTGGTGTCCTATATTGCATGTAATGAAGCCTATTAATAAGTTTGTTGTCCTCCATTGTAAGGTGCAGGATGTGAGTCAATGTTAATCTCTCTTAAATAGGGCCAAATTTTTTATTGACTTAAATTTGTTTAAGCTAAGATATATATATATATATATATATATATATATATATATATATATATATATTGTTGGTTGACTTTTTCCCAATTGGAATTTTCTAATATAAATTCTATGAGTCATTTATATGTTGCTATATTATATTTATTAATTTTTTTTCCGCTCACATATTGTTTATCTCTTGATTTTTTAACCTTAATATTGATTTAATGTTTTTAAAGATTTTTTATACATATTAAATTATGTAACATATTTATTAGAAGAAGAATAACTAACAACACCAACCAAAATTATGAGATGTTTAATGCCCTGCACATGTTACATAAAAATAATTTAATTCAAATGTCATTGTTTTTAGGATGATTCATGATTCTCACTTCATTTTATTTAAATATTTGCATGGCAACGCATAATTCTCATTACCATTTTTGCGAGGCGCGCCACTTCTGGTAAAGTAATTAATTTTTTAATACATATCAATGTTAACTTTGTATTTCCTTTTTACATATACATTTTAACAAAACTACGAAATTATAAAAAAAAAATCTAAAAAAAAAATATAAATATTGTAAAATTTGAAAGTTAAAAAGAAAAAGAAATTGCATGTAAAACTTCTATAGTTTGAAAAAAACACACACACACAATTAACCAACATGATGAAACAAAAAATCACTATAATGTAGGTTTTAACCCTGTACAGAAATTACCTAGATACAAATTTCGAAACACAGAAAATAAACAATGTGAGAGCATAACACATAAAACACATATACATAGAGATTTTCCCTTGGATCCCAAAATTGGGATTACTAGCTTACTTTTTCACTATGTTACGTTCAATGTTACAATACATATTTATACATATTGAAGTATCCAATACCATGGGCCAAAGACTATGCACAAAACCATAGGTGGGTCCGCCCAACCTAATATAGGGCCCAAAAAAATTTCCCCCTAGGCGCTGCCTCGGACCCTATAGAGGGGGGATACTCGCCCCCCTCAAACTCCCTGGACAAGGGGGGGTTGCTAGCCCCCGTCTGACCCTCCCACTGTGCAATTAGCGCAATGAAGGCGGCGCTCCTCCCCCCCTCTAACCCCCCGGCTAACTATGTCGGCTACTCGTGAAAAAAATATAACACAACCAACATTCTCCCACTTGTTGTTTTTTCTCCATAGGGGGCCACAGGAGAGCTTAGTCATTTATCCAGCCCTATAATGCCTATTATTTCTCTATACCAAGGGAACTTCTCAGAGCTCACAGATTTTGTCAATGCATCTACAGTATTCTTCAAAGTGTCCACCTTTACCAGCAACACCTTTTTGTCTTCTATCATATCCCTGACAAAGTGATATTGAACATCAATGTGTTGTGCCTTTGAATGGTAAGCAGGGTTCTTCACCAAGAAAACTGCACGTTTGATATTATAGTCTATCCTTATAGCTCCCTGTACTAACCCCATACTTAAACACAATCTCTACAACCAAACTGTTTTCTTGCTTGCATGAGTAGCTACCATGTATTTTGCCTTTGTAGTTGATAGTGCCACTACATATTGTTTCTTACTCATCCAACTGACTGCACCTCCAAATAGGTTAAACACACACCCACTTGAAATATTTTCTGATCCAGATCTACAGCCCAATTTGCATCAACAAAGCCATGAATATCCAAAACTCTATCCAATCTTGGACTTCCTTGGTAGCACAAACCATAATCACTAGTCCCACGCAAATAACTGAAGACTCACTTCATTGTTGTCCAATTTTCCTTCCCTGATTTTGACATAAACCTGCTCAATACTCCCACTGCATGTGCAATTTCTAGTCTAGTACAGACCATTGCATACATCAGGCTATCGACTGCACTTGCATATGGAACACAGGACATGTCCTCTTCCTTTTCTTGTGTCTTGGGACATAGTTCAATATATAACTTTACACCTACAGAAATAGGAACCACCACCAGTTTACTATCCTGCATATTAAACCTCTACAATATTGTCTCGACATACTTCCTTTGGTTTAACCAGAGCTTCCTATTTGCTTGATCTCTTTTAATTTCAATGCCAAAAATATAGTTTGCAGTACCAAGATATTTCATGTCGAATTTGGAGGACAATTGGGTCTTCAAATCCTTCATAGTTTATTTATCATTTCTAACTAGCAACATATCATCCACATACAAGACTAGATAGATAATACGGTCACCAATTAATTTAAAATACACACAGTGATCTGATTTTCTTCTGGTGAAACCAAGTCCCCGTATAAATGTATCAAATTTCTGATACCACATCCTTGGTGACTGTTCTAACCCATACAGAGACTTGTTTAACTTGCATACCAGTTATTTCTTAACCTTCACCACAAATCGTTCAGGTTGCTTCATGTAGATCTCTTCTTCCAGATCCCTGTGAAGAAATTTTGCCTTCACATCCATCTGTTTTACCTCAAAATAAAAAGTAGTAGCAATATATAAAATTAATCTAATAGAAGCTACCTTAGAAATAGGAGAAAAAATATCACTAAAATCAATTCCTGACACCTGGGAATCATCTTTTGCTACCAACCAAGCTTTGTATTTCTCCATATTTCCTTCTGCATTTGTCTTCTTCTTGAAAACCCATTTGTTGTCAATGGGTTTCCTTCTAGCCGGAAACTCCAAGATCCCATGCCTCATTTTTGTGCAAAGATTCCATTTCATCAACCATGGCCTCTTCTAGAGTTTGCCATCCTCTGAATCTACTACTTCTTTCACAGTTCTGGGATCATCATCAATAATAAATAAAGCAAAATTTGAACAAAAAGCAGATGGACTATAACTTTTTGGTTGTCTTCTTTCTCGAACTGATATTTTCACTCTTGGAGTTTGTGGCTCTTCATATTTTGATTCCTCCTATGTTGTAGAGTCTAATTCTTCCTCCTTAAGCTCAAACTCTATCTTCTTAGGTTCTTTTGATTGGACTTCAAGTTTAATAACATCTTTCACCTCTCTAAACACCACATCTCGATTATATACAACCTTCCTTATTACTGGGTTCCAAAGCTTATAACCCTTTAAACCATCCTTATACCCAATAAAGATGCACTTTTTAGATTTACCATCCAACTTGGTTCTTTCCTGCTTTGGAACATGTACATATGCATCACAACCAAATATCCTCATATGTGAAAGAGAGGGTTTCTTACGAGTCCATACCTCCTCCAACGCTGATGAAGATGATCTGTTGACTAGGTAACATGTTCTCTCCACTGCGTCTGCCCATAATTCCTATACTAACCTGACACCATTGAGCATGCTTCTTGCCCTTTCCATCAACGCCTTCTTCATTCTTTCTGCAATTCTATTTTTCTCTGGTGTGTATGGAGTAGTCTTCTATCGTGCTATACCACACTTCTTACATAATTCTTCAAATTCCTTGCTGCAAAACTCTCCACTGTTATTTTTCCTCAACAATTTTATCTTCTTCTCTATTTTATTTTCCACCAAAGCCTTAAATTCTTTAAACATGTCAAAGACTTTAGATTTCTTCTTAAGGAAATATATCCATGTATTCCTTGAGAAGTCATCTATAAATGATACATAGTACGCAGACTTACCCAGTGATGGAACCTTCATAGGTCCAAACATATCACTGTGCACAAGCTCTAACATTTGTTTTTCCATCTTACCACTAGAGGGGAAACTCCATATACACAATTTTCATAGACATCAAAATCCAGAGAGCTATTAATCATACCTTCTACCATACCTTTACCATGAAGTATTGAGAGGCGCTTCTCTCCAATATGTCCAAGCCTTTGATACTGTAGCATGGTCTTCTCTCCAGAGACCACTATATTTTCTGCTTCACTTTCACGAACCACATAACAGTTGCACCCATCAACAATAGTGATACCTTGCAACTTGTACAAAGTTCCAATTCAGACTCCCCACATCAATACTAGTGCTTCCCAAACCATCTTGTAGGTATCCTTCTCGAACATTATTTTTACACCTGCATCATCTAGCTTGCTTACAAAGATCAGATTTGTGGCTAATGGAGGAATATGAGAACACTCGGAAGTGTTCTAACCCTTCCACCTTGCAACTTGAAATTTACTTTTTGATAACCAACAATTCTAGCCTTCCTGTCATCCCCTAAGAAGACATCACCACCATCATATTTCTCATACTCGCAGAACCACTCTCTATGGGGAGTGAAGTGAAAGGATGCAGCTGAGTCAATCAACCATGCCTCATGATCTACATGTGTACTTGAAGAAGCCGAGTACACATCTCCACCTTCATCTGAGATGGTTTTCGCCTCTGTAGAAGGAATATCATGAGATCCCTTTACTTTGTCAGGAGCTTTAGATTTACAATCCCTTTTATAGTGTCCTTCCTTTCTGCATTTCCAACAAACCACCTTTATAGGCTTTCCTGGAAATTTAGATCTCCCTTTAGATTTAGATCTCCCACTCGATGACTTATTTTTGTTTATGTTTTGGGACCTTTCTCATACAGACAAGGAATCACTATTCTGGCTCTCCATATTTCTCCATCTCATCTCCTCTGTCAGCAAGGATGAGACTATTTCATCAAACTGCAAGGTAGTTTTGTTGCTACCTATTGCGATAACGAGACTATCCCACGAATCTGGTAGAGAACACAACAAACTGATGCACTTATCTTGATCTGAAATTTTAATATCAAAAGATAATAACTGACTTACCACAATATTAAATGCATTCAGATGCTCTGTCACCGAGTCTCCATATTTCATCCTCAAGTTATACAATTTTTATCTGCAGGAACAGTTTATTCACCAAAGACTTAGATTGGTACAAAGTCCCTAACTTGTCCCACAAAACCTTCACCGTAGCTTCCCCTGATACATTCAACAATATTGAATATGAGACACACAATTGTATTGTTCTCTTTTCCTTCTGATCCAACTTCTTCCATTCTTTATCAGACAATCTCGTTGGTTTAGTACCGGGATCTACTGTGATCCATTGAGTGTTATCCACCAGCAAATCTTCCATCTTGAGTCTCCACAACTTAAATCTTTGACCATTAAATTTCTCGATCTCTATCTTTCCACTGGTTGGCCATCTTCTTTCACTGCTAGAATCGATCTCACAGATCTCCCACTGAACAGGGTCTACCACAGGCCCGAGCGAAACCCCTCAGCAACAAAGGCATCCCCTTGAAGCCAAAATAGTTTTGATACCAAATATATGTTTTAACCCTATACATAAATTACCTTCATACGAATTCTAAAACACATAAAATAAACAATGTGAGTGCATAACACATAAACCACATATACATAGATATTTTCCCCTGGATCCCCAAACCGAGATTACCAGCTTGATTTTTCTTTATGTTACTTTTAATGTTACAATGCATATTTATACATACTGAAGCATCCAATACCATGGACCGAAAACCATCGCGTCTAAAATCATGGACCGAAAACTATCACGTCCAAAACCATCTACCAAAAACCATCGCATCCAAAATCATGTGTGGAAACCATGCATAAAACCATAGGTAGGTCCGCCCAACCTAATATAAGGTCCAAAAAAAATTTCGTTGGGGCATTGCCCCGGACCCTGTAGGGAGGGGCTACCCGCCGCCCTCAATCCCCCATGACCCCTCCGCTGCGCAATTAGCACAACGAAGGGGGTCTCTGAGCCTTCTCTAACCCCTCGATTAACTACATCAACTACTCGTGGAAAGAATAGAACACAACTCAATAAATAAGTGGTATAATATTTTTTTAATATTATGTTGAATATTTTTTTCATATATATAATATCAAAATCATTTTTATATTCGTCAAAATTATAATTAAAAATATATATGTTTATTAAAATTGTATATAAGATCTGGCATCGCTCCATTAAGTCTTTCCTTTTAGTTATTAAAATAAATTCTAACTTTCAGTAAAATTTATAATTTATAATCTATGTGTTGTATATTTGATATTTTAATAAATCTTTCCTTTTAGTAATTAAAATAAATGCGAACTTTCTTTAATTATAACCATAATTTATAATCTTATGTGTTGTATTTTTGATATTTTTATAATTGGATGCTTTTTAAGTGAATACAAATTATATTATTTTTCAAAAATATTTTATAAATAACTCATCCACATTGTTGAGATGCCATTCAAGTTCATAGTCAATATTTTCATATTCATTCTTTTCCACATTTTTATTCTAAATGAATAAATCTAAGAGAATGGATGATAATACTAACACATACCATTAATATAGTGAAACATAGAAAGGCCTACCTCTAAATACTCGTGAATTAACATCGCATATGAAAAGCTAATTAAATTAATTCATTAACTTTGCTCGAAGGTCACACTTGTGGACACTAGCATTCATTTTCGTTAGATGTCCGATGCATTCGTTTGAGGAGGACGCGAAGTTGGATGGAACATTGCTATCAAGTTATTTTATATATACATTGTTGCTTTTTCTACTCGTCGACTTTTCGATTTGTGGAATATTTCTACGTGGAAATTGTTTTTTTATGGATGACCTTCTATAACAAGATTTTGATGTAGGAGAATATGATGAAAAAGGATTTCGAAGTTAGGGAGGGTGTCATTTTTGTCATTTCATTTCCGAAGATGCTTTTCACATTTTTATTGAATGCTTTTTTGTAAAGGCCATTTGGGTTTATAGGGAAGATTTGTTAAAATATCTAGTTTGTCGGGATTGGTCTTCCATTTTTTCATTGCTTAATGTATTGGCTTTCCTATCATAGGCTCTTTCATGCTTTTCCTTGTATATCTTTTAGGGATGTGGTGATCTCATAATATATTTATCTTTGACGATCGAGTTTTAGATTATCATTTCGCCAATGTCAAGGTTGTCGGTTATTTCCTTAAGATCGACTCTTGGTTCCCTAAACATTATTGTCGCTCAGTCCACCTCCACAACTTGGCATATTCTTTTCCAATATGCCATTTTGATATGGCCTCAGCTGCTAGGGTTGTGGTTGTGGGGTAGACATTAAAATTTTCCCCAACAAGACTCACCATTTCTTTTGGAATGGTGGAGTTGGTTCAAGTTGTTGGGTAGAGGTAGTGGCAATGTGGTGGTTACTCCAAAGTCTTGTATAGCTAGATATAGACTCCTTGAAGATGGTTGGCTATTCGTTGTCTTTCATTAAGGCGTTGCGAGGGCAAAATTCCCTCCAAGTTCATTTGTTATTCCATTGGATGGATTGTATTTTCATGATTCATTCTTCTTTCTGTGACATTTCTTTTCTGCATATCTATCTGGAGCAGAATATGGAAGCGGGTGTTCGGTCTAAAAGAGGGGTTTCCCTTTTGTCTAGCAGAATGCTTTTGGTACTTCTGATTGGTGGATCCATCTCACAAGAGGGCTCTTTTGAGTTCTGAGTACTGGATGTTTGTTCCTCTATTCATAGTTTTGGCTTTGAGTAGGCAGATTTTTCGAATGTTTTATGCAGTGTAGCCACTTAGTATTTGCTCTGTAAAATGCTATGTTGCATGAGTTTCTGGAACATGGGAACATTGGGAACTTGGGTATGGGTGTTGGGAACAGCTAGAGGTTTCCCCAAAATTTACGAGAAACGCCTAATGAGGAGTGGTAATATTTTATAATAAAAAAAATAAAAATATTTTTTTAATTATATCATTTATATAATAATCAAAATTAATATTGAATCAAAACATTCAAATATTAAAATCAATTTAAATATATAAATAATAAAGATATAATCTCTCTTATATATAAATATATTCTTTGGATGTCCCTCTCCTTTAGTCTCTCCCTTTTATATATATAAAATATTAAAATGTCAAGTTCATTATGAGACATGACAAGTCTTTGAAACAATCTAGCTTAAAAATACAAAGGAATAATTTTACATATGTTTCTCTAGTTATTCTAAAGAGAAAAAGTAAATCAACTCTAATGTTTAATCATTGACTTCCACATACAATATGCACACAATCTTCTGCAATGTATATACAGAAACAATAAGAGAAATACTCATAAGCATGACATCCCAGATATTGCCGTTACATCAAGGTGCCACACGCTTCCTTAACCCATCAAGAGATTGCTCCAGTTTCTCAATGAAAGATATCGGTGTTAAGGATGTCTTTACCCTTTCTTCCTACGAAGGTTTCAACTTAGGCTCATGTTTTGTGGGTAGGTTGGCGTATTTCTGTACAGAATTTGTATTCCCCAACCCTAGAGAACGTCAAAACTCCAAAAAAAGTAGTCTTCAAAGCTCTCAGAACTTTCCCAAGCTCCCATTGCAGCGCCTGCTGAAAAGAGAAGATTCCCATACAGTTCCAAAACTCCCGGGAGTGCTGGAAACTTTGAAATGGTTTTCCAACTCTTAGAAATAGTTCCCCTGTAACAGAGACAAAATCCTTTTGACTTTGTTTTCGTAAGCAGGCTCGACTAATAAACCCCCCCACCAATAAGTCAATTGAAACTTTAGTTGCTCGACTGATAAGGAGAGGATGCGCAAGCAGGCTCGACCATGAGGGCCGCCATCAATATATCTACCTGTCTTTAATGCCTGCTACCCACCACGAGTTCAGCGAGTGGCCTGGTTCCGTACATGAGAAAGTTTTTTTTTTTGAAAACTCGGTAAGATGAAGTATCGAATGCTCGACTAATAAAGAGAGGGGGAAAGAGTCTTTTTGTTTTATCTCCTTACCTTATAATCTAAAAATATGAAACTTCTCTTTTTAATATGAAGAAGCTCCGTTTTTTTTTTAACCGAATCGAAAAAAAGAAAATTTAAATAAATAAATAAACTTTGCTTGAATCTTTCTATTCAACATGTATTTAATCAAGATTAGTGTAATTAATATATTTTTAAGTTTCTCAAATGTGGAAAGAATAATATTTTTTAGCCGGTTTCCTTCCCGATTTCACTATAGCTGTTTACAATATTGTTGGTGATTTGATTTTACTGGAACATTAGATACTCTAATATGACCATGTCTAGTGTCTAGGACTATAAAAAACAACTTGTTAATAAACACCAATATATTCGAGCAAAAATCATCAAGACAATCCAAAGAAAACATTGAAACTGGCATGTTCTTCCACGAGTCGAGGACGATAAAAAATCAACTTGTTTATTTACACCAATCTAATCCAAGGATAACTTTGAAACTAGCCTGTTTTTCCACTTAAAATTTGGACCATTTATCTATGTCATCTTTGCTGAGGGACCATGTTAATCTTTTTGTATTATTCTAATGCTAATCTTGTTTGTATGGTTCTTATGGTTCTTATATTAGTTCTCTCTGTATTGTTTCTATATGTTAATTTTTCCATGTATCATTCCAATTTTATCTTTTCTCATAATAAACTTGAAACTTAAATCTACGATCAAAAACCAAATCAAGGAAATGAACTTGTTTATAAGCACGGGAAAACCAATCATTAAGACAATTCAAAGATCACATGGAAACTTCCAAGTTTTAAAATTAATTGATAAACATATTTATAAACACTATCCTATCGAGGCAAAAAAATCATTAAGACAATTCAAGGATTACTTTGGAACTTCCAAATTTTATAATTAATTGATTTCTCTTAATATATTACATATAGAGCAAAACATGCGTAGGTAAGTCAATATGATATTGTTACACGTCCCGGGCATAAAGGACTCTTCCTTTTAAAGATTGGCACTCATATAGAGATTAAAACTAAAATAAAATAGGATAACATTATAACAATATGTCTCTAATATCGGAATCAGAGGAATAATTCCTAAACCAAATTTCCTATCCCAAAAATCGCCATCTTAGTTGGTCACATACTGTGGTCGGAATCCTAACAACGAGTTCTGATTTTTCATTTGCTTGCAATGCAATGTAGTGGAAATTTCCACTTTGATTAATTATGGTATAGATTCAATATTGATTAAATTCATAAAAACATTTACCATTGAAGAAATTGGATCTTCCCTGCTCATATTAAATTAGTATTTAATTATATTGGTTTTAAATAAGTCGTCGAAGGCGTGCTCATCGCATAAATCTGCTTGGAAGAGCTTCAGGCTCTCTGCAGCCCCGGTAAGGGAGAGCAGAGGCCTAGCTTTTGCCGCGTTACCGGTGGGCGGTTTTATGATCAGAAACTAATAAGCTAACCAGAGCGAGAGCAATGGAGGGAAAATATACGAAATCGTTGTCACCTGGGTCTCTGAGGGTGGCGTTGACAGTGTAGACTTTCTGGACGAGATTCTTGACTAGCCATGATCCAATGTACCCTCCTGCTCCTGTAACGCACACCTTCACGCCCAATCTACCTTCTTCGCTTTGCATTTTGGCGCACATGAGCTTCCCTGCCAAAGTTTTTACCTGTCAAAGGAGTTTGGCCTTATCCAAAACGCAAGGACATAATCGGTCCCGAGTTTGATCGGCCTTATCCATGTTTTGAATATAAACTTTAATATATCCAGCGCTGAACAGTGTAAGGCTCAGACTTTATCGAATGGTTCCCCCTCCAGCCTTCTATATTAATTCTTCTAGTCTTTCAGTTACAACACGCCCAAATTAGAAAGAAGTAAAAATATTGAAACTAAACCATCCGATTATCCAGCTATAGCGAGGTAAGATCTAGTTTACAAATTAATCGATGTGTTTCCCATGTTATAATGAGCTCATTATCCCTCAAAATTTTCATTACCACCTTATTAAATATGCTCAATCATGTATCATGTTGGAAAGATGGAGGAGGTAAAATACAGATTAAACACAAAATTTCTCATGTTATGACGAGGTCATTATTCTTCAATTTTTTCATTACCACCTTATTAAATATATTCAATCATATATCATGTTGGAAAGGTAGAGGAGACAAAACACAAATTAAATGCATGAGTTGTCGCTCTTCTATTGATCATATAAAACTTGATTATTACAATGAACTCGGTGGGGGTATTTAAAACTTTTTCTGCTAGTGAGTCCCCTAAAATAATTTGACATGCAACCACAAATTGAGTTCGACTATGAATTAACTTGACTTGACTCTCTGAATTTAACCAACTTTTCATAAACAACTGTGTTGGACCCACGGATGCTTTGATACCAATTTGTTGGAAAGACAAATGAGGCAAAACACAAATAAAACACACAAAACACACGAGCTATAGCTTTTCTATTGATTACACAAAACTTTATCATTACAATAAACCTGGTGAAAGATATTTAAATATTTTTCTACTAGCTACTTTCATGCCAACAATTGCACCTGGAAGACATGAATTGGGAAGCAACACAAGAGGAGTTCATAGGTGCGGATCACCAGGGGCTCCAATAATAAATACATACACTTTGTTAGGGATAGTAAATCAAATCCTTGAATGATAGGAACTCAATGTCCAAGAAAAGCACAATCATAACTACGTAACAATAATCATCTAATCTCCATTAACTCTAACACTCCCCCTTAATGGAGAATGGGTTATTAAACACACTAATGTGTCCCTAAACAACTCAAACTTTAGTCTTCCCAGAGGCTTAGCAAATATATCAGCCATATTATCACAAGAATTACAATATTCAACATAAATCTCTTTGGACTACAACTTTTCCCTGACAAAATGAAATTGAGTGTTTATGTGTTTAGTGTTTTTATGAAACAAGGGATTGTAGGCCAGTTTGATGGAACTTTGATTATCGCAATTGATAACCATGGCTTATGTCTGTTCTTCTCCTGCATCTTGGAGAAGTTGCGCAACCAAATTGCCTCACATGCTGCTGCACACATAACTTCATATTCTGCTTCTGCTGAGGATAAGCGTACAATATGCTTCTTTTTGATGCACCAAGAGATGACAACGGACCTAATGATAAAGGTGTAACCTGTAATTAATCTTCTATCATCTAAATTTCCCACTTAATCAAAATCTGTATAACTTGTCAAACTAACATCAAATAAGTCAGAATACAAAATACCAAAGCCTAAAGTTCCTTGCAAATACCTCTGTACTCCTTTCGCTACAGTCCAATGGTTCTCATGATGTCGAGTCATGAACTGACTCAAAGCACTCATTGTATAAGCTAGATCTCGTCTTGTTGTAGTCAAATAGATAAGACTACCGACCAACTGTCTGTACAATGTTGCATCTGCATATTTCAAACCATCATCTACTTGAAGTTTGTTATTCTACTGTAAAGGCAAAAATGCAACTTTGCACTCATCCATTTTGAATTTAGTCAACAAACTCTTAGCATACTTACCTTGGGACAAGAAAGTTTGGCTTGAATCTCTCCGAACTTCTAGACCCAAAAAGTGATACATTTCTGCAAGGTCCTTCATCTCAAATTTCTATGATAATTGTTGCTTGATTTCTTCAATGAGATTGTCTGCACTCCTTGTCATGATTAGATCATCTACATATAAAGAAACCAACACTATTTTCCCCTCATGATTAAACACAGTATACAAACTAGGATCATTTTTGCTCCATTTATAACCATGCATGAGGAAGAACGAATCAATTTTTTCGTACGAGGATCTAGGAGCCTGATTTAAACCATACAAATCTTTCCTTAATCTACATACTAAGTGCTCTCATCCCTTCTTAACAAACCCCTCAAGGTGCACTAAGTATACTTCTTATTTTAAATCACCATTTAAGAAAGTATATTTAACATCTAATTGATGTATTTTCCAATGATGCTTAGTGGCTAAAGCAATAATTAATCTAATGGTATTTAGTTTTTCAACATTGGGAAATGTTTCCTCAAAACCAATACCTTTTTTCTGAGAATACCCCTTTGCAACCAACCTTGCTTTATGCTTATCAATAGACCCATCTGCTTTAAATTTCAACTTAAATAACCATCTACAACCTATGGGTTGCTTACCATGAGGAAGTTTTACTAGATCCCAAGTATTGTTATTAATAATAGATTCATATCCCTCCTCCATTGCTTCCTTCCATTTATAACTCTTACTAGCTTCATAAAAATTAGAAGGCTCTGCAATGTTTAACATACGAGTCATGAGCACACAATCCCTATATCGAGCTGGTAACTGTTTTCGCCTGCTAGATCTCTTGAGCAGTGGGGCTTCAACTATTCTGCTCTGTTCTTCACTCTATAGACTGAACTCAATTTGCTCCTCTTTATCCCGATGTTGATGTTGTTTTTGTTGTTTTTGTTGTTGATGTTGTTGTTGTTGTTGACTGATCCTTGTTTCAACATCCTCATCTAAAAGTAAGGATACACACCATTCTTCATTGTTCTGAACGGGATTTCCATCATCAACCTATTTATGGAATACTACGTCTCTACTAACAAACACCATGTGAGTAGAAGGATCAAACATTTTATAAGCCTTATACTCATTGCAGTATCCAATGAAGGTACATTTAATGGCCTTTGAATCTAACTTCTCCCTGTTTTCTTTGGGAACATGTGCAAAAGCTTTATAACCAAATAAACTAAAATGTCTTACTGCAAGCTTGAAGCCAAACAATACTTCAAAAGGAGTTTTATAATAAAAAAATTTAGTGGGACTCCTATTGTTCAAATACACTGCAGTATTAACAGATTTTGCCCAAAAACCATTAGTTAGATTCTTACCTTTCAACATATTGCGAGCACACTCCACCAGTGTTCTGTTCTTCCTCTCGGCTACTCCATTCTACTGAGGAGTGTAAGGTGTTGTAAACTGCTACTGTATCCCATGCTCTTTAAATTATTTGTTGAAATCCCCTTTCTTGAATTCTCCACCTTGATCTGATCGAAGAATCCTGATGAACATTCTTGTCTGCTTCTCGATCATGTTCCTGAACTGCTTGAAATACTCAAAGACATGACTCTTCTTTCTAAGAAAATACACCCATGTGAATCTCATACAATCATCAACAAAGATTAACAAATAGTGGGCCCCACCTAGCAATCTTGTCTGTAGCGGGCCACATAAATCAGTGTGTACAAGTTCGAGTATATCCCTCTGTTTCCTATCTTTAACAACAAGAAATTCATCTCTATGCTATTTTCTGAATGTACATGCTTCACAATCAATATGCAACTTTTTCAAAATAGGAATACCATCTACCATACCTTTATTCTACAACAGAAGAAGGTCACTGAAATTGATGTGCCCAAGTCACTGATGCCAAAAAAATTTCATAGACTTATTTGATGACATCAATGCTTGCTGTATTGTACTCTTCACATCTAGTTTGTAGAGTCCTCCTATATGAATACCTGTAGCAATAGGCTTCATCTAGTCCAACAAGTCATTAATAATATAATGAGATTTAAAGAATTCTAAAATGAGATCCTGATATGTAATCTTTGATACAGAAATCAGATTCTTCTTAATACTAGGAACATACCACACATCAAATATATTCCTAATCTTTCCATCAGGCAGAGTAACAAGGACATCTCCATGTCCCTTGATCTCATACCCTCTATTATCTCCAAGGTATACTTTTACCCCAATGTTGGATTCTCTAAAAATTTTGAACCATTGCTTTTTACCAATCATATGTGAGGAGGCTCCAGAATCTACGAACTAAATTTCTGATTCATCCTCCTCAGTAGCTAAAGCAGTCTCAGCCTCAGCCTCAGCCATAAACACTCTGACATCATAATTCTGATCTGTATCTGCATCAGCCAAATGCCCTGCATGTCTTCTCTGCTTGTACCTTTCCCCATCTGCCTTTTTGTTATGGAAAAATTTAGCAATATGGCCTATCTTACCACAATAAAATCATTTAGGAGCAGAGTCATGTTTATGCGAGGTCATACCTTGTGGTGTCCTTTTTTTTTATGCGTTGTCTTTCTTGTAATCAACCACTGCTTTCCCCTTCGGCTTGAACTTGATCATCAATGCATCATCTGGATTTTGAGGTTTGAGAGACAACCTCCTTTCCTCTTCTTGTAGCAAAATCCTAGTGAGCTCTTTAAAGCCTAGAGGCTTTTCTCTTGCATTCAATCTTATTATAAACATATGGTAATCATTCGTCATGTCGTTCATGGTAATTGTCACCAGATCATCATTCGCCATGGTCTGACGGATATCAATTAGTTTATCTTTAACTTCCTTTATCCGGGATATGAATGAAGAAACAAACTCATTCTCCTCCATCTTGATTGAAAGAATCTTCTTCTTGAGGTACAAAGTTTTCCTGGTGTTCTTAATCTCGTACATCTCTTTGAGAATCGTCCAGATGTCATTCGTTGTCTTGCAATCCTGAATGTGAGGGATGAGGCAATCTTTGACTGATAACTTTAGAAGAACCTTCTCCTTCATCTCTCTTTTTTCTCAGTCTTGAATTGTTGTCTTTGATCTGCCCGTTGCACTAGTCGGCTTGACTTCATCATCGGTGGTAATGCAATAGGCATTCTGTCTCTCAAGCAGAGTCTAGAGCTTAAATTTTCAATTTGTGTAATTGGAACCATCAAGCTTATTACTCTCATTGAGATAAGCTTTAGCAATTTGATTATTCATATTGAATGAATAAACTTTTCAACAAGTTAAGCAACCCTTGAATGTTAAAAAAAATATACCCTGATCGTTGAATATTTCCTTCACAAAAAATTATCCTGAATGATAATAATTCCTCAAATTTCAATTAAAGGAACTTCAGATCTTTTTTCTTTAAATATCACTCCAGATTCTCTTTAAAAAAAAATACGCACCCCCTTTTTTTTTTTTTTAAATAAGGAGCCCTCCAATTAAAAGAAATCCACAAAATTTTTTAATTGAAGCTTTGAAAAGATAAAACTTCAATTAAAAAAAATATAATTATCTGAATGATAATTGCAAGGGGCCAATGTTCACCATACGCCTCTATTGACCTCCACCAACGATCAGGCTACCTTCTCATCAACGCAGGTCCAACTGGCAGCTTCAACAATCAAGCGTCCTTCAATCACGCACAGCTTCAGCCCACACAGCTTCTAAGCCAGCCCACACAGCCCATGCAGTCCACGCACTACTACTGCCAAGTCACGCCTCTTTACGGCTGTCTAGCCTCCTTCTCGATGCAGGCCCTCAGCTTCCATGCAGGATCCAGCCTCCTTTCTCAACACAGGCCTCCAGTTCGTCAAATGACAGAGCTTCCTACAGGTAGGGGCGAGCTCTTCTCTGTGACGATCTTGCAGCCTTCAGCACTCTGCAAAGCGCCACACCAATAAGTAGATCTAGCCACGCCAATAAACAGATATAGTACCATGCGGCCTCCTGTGTAAAAATTGCAGTGGATCTAGCCACCACACACACCACGTCACTCTCGTAGACATGCACAGCTTCCAAGGACATGCAGCCAGCAAAAAAACAACACAACCAACAAACCAATCGTCACAACTATTCTCCTCGAATTCGTGACTAGTCGCAGATGTACACCAGAATCCTGCGACGATGCAAGAAATAAAAAATGAGTGTAGTCTTCAAGAGTATTGGCTCGATTACTCTTCAATCTCCATGCAACGATGTCACATTCCTTAACTCAATGTATAGGCCTCTCCTTCCTGCAGCTCTGATACCCTGTCAACAGTTGCACGTGGAAGACATGAATTGGCAAACAACACAAGAGGAGCTCATAGATGTGGATCACTAGGAGCTCCATCAAGCAAATACATCGCTTGGGCTTCATATTAAACTCCAATAATAAATAGATACACTTTGTTAGGGATAGTAAATCAAATCCTTGAATGATAGGGACTAAATGTCCAAGAAAAACACAATCATAACTACATAACAATAATCACCTAATCTCCATTAATTCTAGCATCGCCTAAAATTACTTGACATGCAACCAAACTATAAATTCCATCGTAACTTAACTCAATTTGACTCTTTAAATTTAATCAACTACACTTAAGTAATTAATTTATTTTAACAAATTGCTCTCCTATAGACACCCCCGACAAAGCTTCTCCATTGTAATTGATCGATACTCGTGATCCATTTAATTTTATTTTAGAGAATTCTGGAAACCATGGAAAAATAACATTTTCAGAATGGTTCTTCTCTAAATATGATAAATGACAATATACCATGAACTTCTTGTTTCTGACTTTGCAGAATAGATCGGAGCAGAAGTACTCACAGACGAAGGAAGATTCGGAAATCACCGACAACCGACCTTCACTTCACTTCTTTATAAGTAACCATGCATAGTTATGTCTATCTCTATACCCCTCCTGCGGAATATAATTTTGGGCCTCCACTTCGTTATAAGTAACCATGCGTAGTTATGTCTATCTCTACAGCCTTCCTACGGAATATATTTTTGGGCGTTGGCCTGTCAGTCAAACGCAGCTGACTTCATATTAAATCACCATTTTTTATTTTTCACCCTCATTGAAAATAAATCCCCTCGTATAAATCTCCTGATGTAGCTAACCTTTCTCTAGAATTTTTAACAAGTTGATCATCGGCCATATTGCCCATTTCAGTTGGCATTGTCTACTACTATTGACATCCCACAACATTTGAAAATGTAATCTAAGGGTGGATCATTGTAGACATTATGAGATCTCTTGGAATGGAGGTTAAAGCACTAATACAAGGTAATTTTTTTGTTTTTATCTTGGAATGGAGGTTCAGGCATTAATACCAAGAAAGAAGTATTTTTTTGTTTTTTCTGAGACTTTCCGGATTTGTAAAAGATTGTTAATTGATATTTTATATGTTTATGAGGATTTATTGTTGATGGATACTTTATATGTTCATGAGGATTTAGAAGTTAATTGTTAAGGGGATGTTCCTTAATATAAATTTTTATCCTTCTCACCTCACTCGTTGGGTATTCCAGATACAACTTCGCAGACGATCTTTCTGGTTTATCACTTTCCAAAATATATAGAAATCTAATGTGATTGCAGACTCTCTATCCAAAAACACATTTATCAAAAATGTAATGTGATTGCAGACTTTCTGTCAAAAAAAAGCTTGTCAAACGATGTTGGACATTTGCTTTCCATTCACCTGAGTACGACATCATTTGAGATAGGGTTCTATCCCCCTTCCCTAGCTTTTGTTTCATTATTGGTCTCTTTAGGTCAGATGTTATCCTATTAGCAAAATGCTTTTTGGAGAGACCGTTAATGAATGTAATTTTGATGTTGTAGTGATTTTCTAACTTGTATATTATGGATTTATGTTTATATGCTTCTATTTCTCCCCCATAAATCTTGGTGTGAGATTTGTTATCAATATGTAAGTTAATATGGAAGCATATTTTGCTGAAAAATGATATATATAATATATATATATATATATATATATATATATTATATATATTTCTTTTAATTTTTTTTTCAAAAGCCCTGCCCCTGACATCTCACAACATGTGAAAATGCAATTAAAGGTATAACAATGAAATAAAGGTTATGCTGTAAGTTCTCCATGAGCATAATTTACGAACAATAGCACACTCAGCATAGTGAACAGGCACAGTGCATCACTTCAACCTCATCCTTGTCAAGAAGGCATCCAAATTCTCCACAATGTCTTTTTACTTTTAGAAGTATTTTATTAATCAATAAAAATATTAAATTATCAACACGGATAAGTAAAACAGAATTAAATTCTAAATCGGACAAGTGGAGACTTATGTTAAAAAATAAATTGTATATTTCATCCATAAACAATTAAGTTACAGTGTTATAAATCTAAGATTGATTTTCAATATAAGTTTCAAATGAATTGATACCGGATAAAGCAATCCCCTCTTCATCGAAGCAGGTTGGGCCATCCATTGGTACCAAATTGCCTCGAAAATGACTCAAAAAAATCTCTTAGATATTACTGATGAAGCTCTTATTTTTCTTTCTCGTAGATATTGAAATTAACTTTAGATATTTATAATAAAGCTCTTATGCTTATTTCTCGGTACCAAAATTGCCTCGAAAATTCCTTAGAGAAAACTCTTAAATATTAATCACAAGGTTTGCAAGCACCCAGGGGTCATTGCCAGTGCATAATACTATTTGTACATGTTTTAAGCGAATAAATGCTAAATTTGATCTGAATATGAAGAGCAGGAGAACCACAAATTACTTACTAAGTTTGATGGATAGGGGCATATGGAATGCACTTATTGATATGAATCACAGTATATGGTGCATACATTAAGACGAATTGCAGAGGCCAATGGATTTCGAAGTGCACCTGATTGGGAGTGAAGGCAGTGAAGCAACACCATGAGATCTTGAAAAATCACATACATGTCGGCTCCATGGGTCACGTTTAGAGTAGACAAATCGCAGAGACAGTTTGCAAGGTGGATGATCATGGAATCTTCCAGAAACTGCTCCTGTGACACTTGTCTCTCTAAATTTTCCCAGGGATGAGTAAGAGATCATCAATCTCCAAGTGGAATCAAGAATTATCAGATAGAAGACACTAATCAAAATCCCAGAAGCTCACTCAGCCCCCTGCAATCATCTATATATGGATCCCTCATCCCAGAAATCCAGAGGCTGGAATCTTGTATCTTGTAAGGAAATGTTGTTGGTTTCTTGGTGGAATATGATAGTGTTGGGTGATCTAAGCTTTTCATGAGGTGAAGAAGGGCTTTCATGCTGGGAGGATGACGTTGGGTCAGATCAATGGGTTTTAATCCTCTCTTCTAATCTCTTTACCAATAAAGCTATTCAAGTTTTCCTCCACATTCTTTTATGTTTGCTAATATATGCATTTGTGTGGCCAATATATATCTGGTCCTATATTTTTTATGATTGTAGATCTCTGCACTTTGAAGGTATTATGCTGCTTTGACTTTATAGGTACTCTTTGAAGCGAAGTGGTCAAGGGAGGAGCGGCAAATATCCGTCAAAGAGGACAAGGAACAAGTAGAGAACCAAGCGAAAGGTTGAGGTTGGTATTATTTTCTCCTCTCCTATCTACTTCTTGTAAAGGAAAATGAAAGTAACTTTAATCTGTTTGTTTCTAAGATAGCTACCCGTCTTAGTGGGACTAGCATCTCTGCATAGACACTAGATTTCCCGTTAACAAAATGGTGACTCCACTGGAGAGCGAATAGTTTGTTTGCTTGTCTATATCTGTTTACTTTATAAACTTATAGACGGAGCCTAAAGTCAAGCCATCTAGCCTTCAAACTGCATTCGCTATGCATGTCCAAAGTAGATCAATGCTGCTTTAGGGGTTTTTCTTATAAACTGAACAATTGTTTTGGAAACATCCTAATCACCCTGGTGGTGGCTCAAGTAGCGTCATTAGTTCAGCCCTTGTGATTCGGATTTACTGACTATCATTTGCTCGGCTTAAATCCCTAAACTGAGCTGCAAACTGTGACCAAGAACCCAGTTGAAGTCTGATCCCTGGGCCATTGCACCTTCTCCTCTTGGGAATCTGGATGCATCAGACCTCCCATGTGCAGTAGGTGAGATGCATCACTCTTTCCCTGTGTTACAATTGCAATGATCAGATAAGACCTCTTCTGCTTCCAGATTTTGGTTTTTTGTTCACTCTCTTTAGCTTTATTCAGGAGTTTTGTTGTCTGTGATCAATATACCACTGTAGAAACTCCCTTCCTTTGCATGATTTAGCCTCCATAGTACAAAGAACCACTGTAGAAACTCCCTTCCTTTGCATGATTCAACCTCCATAGTACAAAGAACTGTAAATGTTTTTATGTATTGTTCGCCATTTACGGTTCTATTTTACAAAGAAGTAGCGTAATCAAACTGTCATCTTTTGATTTGGAAGTGTCGCAAGTGTCATTTTCAATCAAAGGAAAGAATCCTACTGTTCTTGATGGTGTATTACACTATTACTCTTGTATTTGATTTGGATCAATATTTTTTCAAGTGGCAAAAGCAGTTTTCAATTCAAAATCGCAAAGTGTCGTCATTATCTTCCTTTCGTTTTTTGAAAAGAAAATCATTAGTATTGTCGCTTGAAACGATTCAGAGTTGTACTTAGCATTCCTTTTGTCATTCACACATTAAGAAAGCAAAAACAAATACATGCATGTGCATTTGCATTTAGACTGCTTGTTGATTTTGATTTAGGACAATGCATCTTCTGTGTGCTCTCTAATCTATGTTGAAAGAATCTCATTTCTCTTTCCTTAGTAGCTAGGATTTTCATTGCAAAAAGAAGATTAAATGATTGTTTATCATCTTAGATTACATTTTAGGAATAGTATATCTACATCATGCGGTGAACCTGAAAGGAAAACTTCTTAAGAAAGATCAACTATAAAATAAATTCAATGAACATAAAAATGCTTTGGAACCTAACGCACAACATTTAGAAGTCTAGGCTAGAGACGTATTCCGGCATCGTAAAGCCTCGTAACTATTTCTTTCATTGTAGGTTGGGTGATTCCTCCTCTTTGAAACGACAAGTGCCAGTACGGACTTGTGCTCCCACGTACCGTCGAGTACATATTGGGAGACCACAATAGGCTATATCCTATATTGGGAGACCATGTCTACTGCCCTATTGATTGCAATGCACTGAACACAACATTCGGGAAGATTAACTGCCGTACCATAAAATGTATTCTTTAGTTTTGCGATTGGTTTGGTAATCCCTCTGTCTAGATTTCTAGAGTAGTCAATTCCATTCCTTTTCAGAATCCTTAAAGGAAAAGGTCCATCTGAGCACTTTTCACTTCAGGTTCATTAAAAATCGAAGAGGACCAGAGCCATCTTTAGCTTTTTCTCTACTCTTAAAAATTGAAAAAGAAAGTTGTGTCAAAGTGTCTAAAATTTATTTTAATCGGAATAACATCATTGTTCCCTCATTGGTCTTAGGTTGAGAAAAATGGATTCCACCAACCAAGGATTTCCCCTTGGGGGAAATCCTAGTCCTTTCTCCTCTTGGGGGGGTGTTGGTGCACCTCATATGGCCAGATTGTCTCTCCCATGAATGACAATCGGCTTGCCAATATGGCTCTTCTTGACCTCTATCGTTCAAACCACCGCGATTCCTGAGTAATCAAGTCAGCAACTAGATGATACTAGAGTTACCCCCCAACCTTTTTCTTCGCTTGTTTCTCCCTCCCCTCCTTCCTCTTCGCTTCATAAAGCTGGTAAAGCTAAAGACCAATTAACTGAGAAGAAGAAGAAAGGGAAGGAGAAGGAGAAGAAAAAGAAGGAGCCAAAGGCAAAAAGGGGCAACCATGCATCATCTAGCGAAAATCCACACACTTCACCATCCAAACCAAAATCTCCATTTTTCATTTGCAAAGGGGACCACTATCATAGAGATTGTCCTTGCATCCCTCAGATCTTAAGGGATTGGTCTCCTCGTTTGCACAATCTGGTGTCATCAACCTCTGAGAATCATGTTGAGAGTACACCATCAACTAGTGAAAACGAAGTCTCTCGACAGAAAGGAAAATGTAAATTTCCTTGCAAACTATGTGAAGGCAATCATGTCGTCCACCATTGTCCCTTCCTAGATGAAGCTAAAAGAGTCTTGAATAACGGTCCTGCTTCACCGTTATGGCTTGCTCCTGTGTACAAGAAACTCTTGCCGAGTCCATCGCTAGTTGAAAATCCGACTGACACGACTTTGTGGTCGATCGAAGCATCTATCATTGAAGATAAACCCTTTGAATCCATAGTAGATGAAACTCAAAAGGTTGAGGTGGCAGTCGACCCGGTCCTGTCTTCGGAAGGTCCATCTTCAGATGATACAGTCACCAAAGAGAATGATAACGACACTGTTCAAATTCTTTTTGTAAACACAGACTTCGATGAATATGGGGGCAATCTACCCATTCCTTTACCGCAAGAAGGAAGTTAGTCAGGGTCATATCCGGCTGTTTATTCGGTCCCACCTCCGAGCAACCTAGTCGTTTCCTTCGATTAGAATCTACTAGGCAGACCTCATTTACCATCTAATGTACCATTCCGAATCATTGTACAAGCTTACAGAATGGTCATGGTTGGTACCATTATAGATGAAGGGGCTTCTATGAGCATCCTTTCCTTAACTGCTTGGAATGCACTTGGTTCGCCATCGCTTCTGCCTGAGATGCGAAATCTAACACGCTTCGATAAAGGAACCAGTCAACCGTTAGGGATCCACTCCACGTTTGCCTATAACTTTGAGAGGGAAAACCGTGTATCTGAATGTAATGGTAGTCAAAGGACCTTTAGATTATAATCTACTCATTGGGCGTGACTATATTTATAGCATGGGAGCCATTGTCTTCTCACTCTTTCAAGTAATGTGCTTTTCGCATGAAGGTCGAGTGGTCTAGCTCGTAGACATGCTTTCATTCCCCGACTCACACATAGCTAATAGTCAAATACCATCCCTAATTGGTCTTTTCACACAAGGAATGTCTCATCAATCTCTAGTCCATCCGTCTGAAGAACGCGAGTAATTCAGTGGCTATGACTAAAACCCAGGGGGCATGCACCCTGGTCTTCTTCAGTAGGAAAACTTTAGGTATAGGGTAGGTTTCCGTGAAAGACATATGACTAGTCTGACGCACCCGTCCGTTTAGGGAAATGGGATTAGACTGGAATAAGATACCTCTGTCAGAAGGTAGGCCTTTCCTGACAGAGTAAATGTTTTCTCTGCAAATTGAAGGGTAACCTAGAAGCTCTACTTCGCTATACCTGGGGGCATGAAAACCTTTTTGAACGCAAGTGAAAAGTGGCTAGCGTAACGCTAACCCCATAGTTTTTCTGATTTCAACTGCTTAAGTTAGGTGACTGATCGAATCGACCATTCACCTTTGCAGGGGCCAGATGGCATCATCAAAGTAAAGGAAGAGTTTTCCTACCTAACCTCAGTAGTTGATTAACCCCTAGGATAGTAGTTGGTCATTCCTAGCTTGCATGTGAAAGGGAGGAGAGCAAACTTTCGAATGGTGCGAGCTCCTTAAAAATTGAACCTATCAGTGAGAAATCCTTATTATATGACTGGAACGAGCAGTTTTTATGCGAATTTTAATCTCGTTAAAAATTAAACCTAAGCAATGAGCAAATGTCCCCCTAGAGTTCAAGCTCATTAAAAAATGAACCACCCTCCAGTAGATAACCATTGCGAATGCATTATAATTATCTTTTGAGCCCTGGTCGTGTTCTTACCATCACCTCCACTCTGTTTTAGCCAATCATACGCCTCCATTTGATTGTTTACCCTTTTGAGGAACAACGACGACGAGTGATTCTGTTAGCCATCCTTGTGACACTGTTGTGATTAGAAAATTCCAAACCTTACCTGGAATTAGCAGTTACTCGAAAATATCACTCATTCCTCAAAAAAGAGTCTCCTTTAAGCTCTTTTCATCTGACTCGTAAAATATGAAAACATTGCTGAGAAATTGGCCTCTCCACCTCGTTAAAGCTACTGGAAGTGCTATCCCTCCTCTAGATTTTAATATTTTTGGACTTGAGCGATTATTACACAAAAGGATCGAGCGCTTGTCTTGTTTGGCTCATTAAAACTATTGAAAATTCATCCCTTACATATTATTTTATACATTTTCGGACTTAAGGGATTATATGACAAAAAAGGATTACTATAGTTTCCTTTTCGTCCCTTTTTAGACTCTCTAAATTTGAAAAAGGAACGATTTGTCTTTGTCCTTAAACTTGTTAAAACCAATAGCGACAAACTTGTCCATAGGGATAAGAATGAGTTTCACTTTCGCTAGGCTCGTTAAAACATAGCGGCAGGTTTGCCCGAAGGGAAAATTATAGAATAAGCATATGTTATCCTCCTCAAGCTTGATAAAAATAAAGAGGTACTGGTCAGCAATGACTCGGGAAAATTGAGAAGAAAACTTGAAGAAACTTTATTGTTAGCGAGTCGCCCTTGAACATGACACTTTCACTCCATCACCATGATTGAGTCGGGTTGGGTTATTTTATTCATCAGTCATACTACCATTGGTCCACCATCCATCATTGGGGTTAACGCTACCAATCCATTTCAATGTCATCGATATGTTCAAGAGAAGTCGATTAGAGAATTCACCAACCCAACTTGTGTCTCACCCATTGCAATACCTTCACGCTTCGTTCTTTCATGACCGCCACCTTGAACCTTGTATCATCAGATCGTTTTCACCTCCACAAAATCATTTGTTCAATTCGGTGTCATAGATGTGGGATTCATTAAGGCCCTCCTACGACGGGTCACTTATTGTTGACGACAGCTCATTATCCAAGAAGTCGACCTAGGAACAACCCTTTCATTACTTTGAAGCTTGCATGCCTCAATGGCAAGTTTCTCACTTCCGGCGATAGGTTTAAATCAATGGCCTTTAACCGAAAGATTTTGCGTGGTGTTCGACACCATGTCTTATTTTAAAACCACGCGAATTGTACTATAATACCTTGAGGGTCATCATCATTATTGATGATTCCTCTCACGCTTGTTAACAACTTACATCATTGGCTGGTAATCAGGTGATGTCTTTCCATGTTGGACTCCAGAACATTTTTCACATGGATCGACTTGTACTCCGGGAAAAGATTGGATGCGTTTGAAGACCCCGGATCTAGTTTCATCCATTCGAGCTGCGATATATTCGAGACAATAAAGACATCAAATGTACATCATTGCTTCAGAGATGATCATCCGAATCAAAGGATGATGGCTCTATGTACAGAAAATGAATTTATAAAGCTGAGCATGGGAATGCCCACCTCACCGAGATCATGAAAATGTTATGAAGATAATTTATTGTGTTGTATCTTATTATAGGTCACCTTCAAGTTCGAAAAACCTCGGATCCTCATGATAAAGCATTTCACCCGACATCAAAGATTTTTGACCTCATGCTTTAGGGCGCAACTGTTATATACATATTTGGGCACTATAACCCCAATCACATATGTCCATAAAACAAGGGCTTCTGAGTCCCTAAGGTGTTGTTTCATGCCCTAAAGGAACAAGTTCAGCTGATTACATCATCTCCCAGAAGTTCTCCATAAAAATTTGCTCAAAACTGGTCAAAACTGGACCATACAGATTGCTCAGTGCAGAGGGTGTGATGCATCTCACCTTCGTAGTGCAAAAAGTGCGATGCATAATGGAAATCCTTTCTGTAGTGTGCGATGGGCGGGAGTAGATAGATGGCAGAGACAGTTTACAAGGTGAATGATCATGGAATCTTCCAGAAACTTCTCCTGTGACACTTGCCTCTCTGAATTCGCCCAGGGATGAGTAAGAGATCATCAATCACCAAGTGGAATCAAGAACTATCATAGAGAAGACACTAATCAAAATCCCAGAAGCTGACTTACCCCCCTGCAATCATCTATATATGGATCCCTCATCCTAGAGATCCAGAGGCTGGAATTTTGTATCTTGTAAGGAAGTGTTGTTGGTTTCTTGGTGGAATATCATAGTGTTGGGTGACCTAAGCTTTTCATGAGGTGAAGAAGGGCTTTCATGCTGGGAGGATGACACTGGGTTAGATCAATGGGTTGTAATCCTCTCTTCTAATCTCTATATCAATAAAGCTATTCAAGTTTTCCTCCACATTCTTGTATGTTTGCTAATATATGCATTTGTGTGGTTAGTATATATCTGGTCCTATATTGTTTATGATTGTAGATCTCTACACTTTGAAGGTATTATGTTGCTTTCACTTTACAGGTACTCTTTGAAGTGGAGTGGTCAAGGGAGGAGTGGCAAAGATCGGTCAAAGAGGAGAAGGAACAAGCAGAGAACCAAGCGAAACATTGAGGTTGGCATTCTTTGCTCCTCTCCTGTCTACTTCTCGTAAAGGAAAATGAAAGTAACTTTAATCTATTTGTTTCTAAGATAGCTACTCATCTTAGTGGGACTAGCAGCTCTGCATAGACACTAGATTTCCCGATAACACTTGGGCATAGGCATGGTTAAATGAAAGGATTAGACTGAAGGATATGGGGAGTTCTGATTGTTTGCTACATTGTTCCCATCAGTGATCTTTTCAATTTACAAAATTATCAAATAATTAAAGTGTGTTGCACGATAATTAAGGTATTTTGGATTAATGCTCCTCCCCTTATGTCATAACCTGCATTAAATTGGGCAAAGTTAACAATTCTTTAGTTTTTGGCAGATCAACGCTCCACATCCCCGTCAAAAAAAGCGTTGTGTTGACCGCAGTCCATGAGCGCGCAAAATAAATGTTCGAAGTTGCATACCTCGAAAGTCGAGGAGCCGCATGATTTGCTAAAGGGTTTTGACTGAAAAGCGTTTTATTAATTTTTTTTTTACAAAGACTCACGTGGAGGTTAATAAGAGATAACATTAAGTTTTTTTAAAAGATCTCAAGTGTGTTTTTAAAACCCGTTTTTTTATATAAAGGTTTTTTAAAGAAAAAACTTGAAGCGTATACAAAAGAGTTCTGTTATAAATGTGAGCCTATTGATTTATATGGAGTATATATTTTTTTATATTAAAAATAATTTAGGGTTTTACAAGAGTATTATTTTTTTTAAGAAAAAATATTTTTTCAAATTTCTAGTCTTAATTTTCACCGTTTATAGGTAAATATTATAATGTGTGGGCTATTAAGATGGTGACCATGTTAATGAAGAATTTGAAAATGAAGAATAAGAACTAACCTTCACTATTGCAGAGAGGGAACTATGGAAGAATGGCAAAAATAAGAATGCACAAGCATTGCAAGTTATCCAGTAGGGAATGGACTGAGCAATGCTTGAAAAGATTATGAGCACGTCTTCATCAAAGAAAACATCTAAGACCTTGGAAACAAGCGATAAAGATATAATCAAAGTCAATATTGGTAAGTTGCATAATACTAAGAGAGATTTTGAATGTTTGGAGATGAAGGAGACATAAGACATCAATTCTTTCATGAATCAGTTCATGACTATCATAAATCAATTAAAAATTTATGGTGATAAAATTAAAGATCAAGTAATGGTTGAGAAGGTCCTCAGATCTTTGTCTACCAAATTTGATGTTGTGGTAGTAGCCATAGATGAAGCCAAGGATTTGACATCATTAACAGTTAATGAGTTGATGGGATCACTTCTATCACATGAGGCAAGGATAGACATAAATAAGGATTCCACTTTAGAACACACTTTCAAAAGCCATGTTTCTATTTCAAGAGACAAAGGTTGAGGCAGAAGTCAATTGAGAGGTGGGAGAAGACATGGTGGTCAGAGAGATGGTCAAGAAGATCATGAACATGAGAGTGGAAGCAACAACAGAAGCTTTGACAATAATCAAAGAGTTGACAAAACAAAGGTGAGATTGTAATA
Source organism: Pinus taeda (assembly GCA_000404065.3). NCBI lineage: Eukaryota > Viridiplantae > Streptophyta > Pinopsida > Pinales > Pinaceae > Pinus > Pinus taeda. The sequence continues at coordinate 479,500 of APFE030642043.1, read as the reverse complement.
AATTTGTCACTATGCCTGTGATTACAGGAAGAGGTTAGCTAATCAAGTGGAACAAAGAGCTAATGTCACTATAAAGAGTATTAATTCCATGTTTCTAGCTTGCCATACGACGCATGAAACTTCTGATAATGTGTGGCTATTAGACAACGGTTGCAGTGACCACATGATAGGAAACAAGAATTTGGTTATAAATTTGGATCACTTTGTGAAGAAAGAGGTAAAGTTGGGTACTGATAAGATTGTGGATGTATAAGGCAAAGGAGTTTTCAACATTCTGACCAAGCAAGGGGAGCCGAAGAGAATTGTATATTATGTTCCTCGTCTCAAATATAATTTGATAAGTGTTAGTCAATTGACACATAAGGATATAGAGTTACCTTTCAAGGACAATAGTGTGTTATCTATGACAAGCCCCCAAGAAAGCAATTGATTAGTGATCAAGTCAGTTCTTTTACATTTGCATGTTATAATGATTATTGTTTATGGCACTTTTGGTTTGGACACTTGCACCTTTCTGGTTTAAGATTGTTGTCGCGGAACTAGATGGTTAGAGGATTACCTCCCATCAAAGAACCTGGTAGTACTTGTGAGTTGCATCTTGGGAAAGAAACACTGTGAAAATTTTTGAAAGGGAGTTGCATATATAGAAAATCAACCTATTCAGCTAGTAGATACGGACTTCTATGGACCTATCAGGACACAGTCGATTGGTGGAAGTTTTCACTTCCACACTTTCATTAATGACTATAACAGAAAGACTTGGGTTTACTTCTTGAAGTAGAAGTTTGAAACTTTTGCAAAGTTCAAGGAATTCAAAGCCTTAGAAGAGAACCAGAGTAATGGAAATATCAAGATATTGAGGTCAGATCATGGTGGAGTATGATTCAAAGGCATTCTATGATTACTGCAAACAACATGGAATCAGAAGAAAGTTTACAACTAGGTACGCACCACAAAAAAATGTTGTAGAAAAGAGAAAGAACATGACAATTATGAACATGGTAAGAAGCATGTTGAAAGGAAGAAACTTGTGTAATGAGTATTGCGCAGAAGTAGTTGCATGTATCTTTTATGTGATAAATAGATCTCGTACAATTAGTGTGATGAACAGAGTACCAGAAGAAGCATGATCAGGTATGTACCGTAGTGTATCCTATCTCAGAATGTTTGGATGTGTAGCTTATGCACACGTTCCTAAAGAGTGAAGAGGAAAATTTGATGATAAAAGTGAAAAAGTCATATTTATTGGTTATAGTGAGTAATAAAAAAATTACAAATTGTATAACCTTCTCACCAAGAAGACCATAATTAATAGAGATGTTGTGTTCAAAGAACAAGAGTCATGGAATGGGACTGTAGAAAAAACAATTGATTCACAATCACCATTAATGAAAGAGGATGATGTAGCAAAAAATGAGTAGGAAGGATCAAAATAACATACACCAAACATAGTCACACTAGCAAGGACACCAATATTTTATGGGTAGCATGCATCTTCAATGAAATCAATAGATTGAGATTCTCCTAACAACCAATCAGGTGATGAATAAAGCAATAGTAAGAGAAAGATGAGAATTTTGAAAGATATTTATGATGATTTGTATGTTAGTTCAAATTTTGAATTGTTGTCCTTCCAACCTTTTTCTTTTGAAGAATTAATCAAAGATGAAAATTGGGTGCAAGCCATAGATGAAGAAATTGAAGCTATTGAATAGGATTGAGAAATCGTGATCATATCATTCACCACCAAATTTATTGTAAGGAATATTTAAACATGGCAATCATTCTCCATAGGGTTTGGTAAATATATTTATGATCAAAATTTGTAGAAGGAACAAAGAGAAATTTACTCTATATCTTGTGGATTTAAAAACTCCAAGAACAGAAAAAGAAGTGATTTACCATCTATCACCTATGTTTAAATCATGTGAAATTAATAAAAACACAACAACAATCATTTGATCGATGTAGTCCACTTCATTATTTGAACGGTTATATATTTATATATAATTTGGAATCAATTAAATTATATTAATGTTATTTATATTTCATAAAATATTTAAATTTAATTAAATTCTATCTTGCAAAATTTTAATTATAATATCATTTCATTTAATATTAAAACTATACTCCACTTAAATTCAACTGAGATAGAGAAAGAGATCAATCAATGGGACTAAAGGCATGATGTGAATGTAAATGAATATGAATATTTGTAAAGAAAAATATATATCTTAACTTAGCCTAAAACTTCATTTAGGAAAAAAACTGAGAATGTAAGAAATTTGAAGTATCAACCTACAACATTTGGTTTTGGTGTAATTAATAAATAGTGGTTAAGATGGATCTTTGTAATGTGGGATAATGTGGAAAAACCCATATAAAGTGGGATAACAAGTCAAAACATGGAGAACGTGAAATTAGGAGATAGTTTAGTTGAATTGTATCTATATTGCAATATAAGGAGTGCAAAATAATTGAATGAATACTACAACTTAAGAATGAAAATTCAATCTATGTAATATTGAGAAATTGATTAGTATTAACCATATTTTCATATGGAAACATGTACATTGGAATAGATAGAAAACACAATGTAAATTGTGTCGTACATCACATTATAATCATGAGGGGTGTAAGCATAAGTACAATACATGAGCTCAATATTGAATAGGAGATTAACTTGTTCTAGGAAGTATATTTTCTCCTGGAGCGATGATACCCTTTGGATCAAACAATCTCTTTTTGTTTACAAATCACTCCCATTATTGTTCCCTGAAATGCTTATGCCATTCTATCTCATTTTTATGACAACCAATATATTTTACCATGGGGATGTAATTTACATTAGAAGCTTCAAGAATAGTGTTATTTTAATCGAGGATACACAAGAGAGGTGGCCCCTTTGGATAAGGTTTGTTGAAATGAAGGAGTCATATCATGTAGAAGATATCCACGTTAGGAGTAACAAAGGAAGTGTGAGAACCCCACATGAGCATGGAAACACACATGTACATGTAAGCTTATAACTAGGTTATAACACCACATAAAAAAAATTGTTCATTGACAAAATTTGGATGTTGTTAGAATCACAAGTTCCTATTGACAAGATATGCGAGCATTAACCCATCTTCTACTTTGACGAGTATCTTTTTAAAGATATCAGAATGAAATTCCAACATTTTTCTCTTTGGGACAAAGAGACTCAACCATGCATGATGCGCATACGAGATACCACTTTCTCAGTCTTCTATTTCACTGAGGTGTACATGATAGAGAAAATCAAAGTATGAAAGCTCAACGTTGAATTGTAATCCCTTAATGAACCCAAGCTTCGAAAGAATGGATTTGATTTTCTACATGGATCCATGAAATTATGATAAGACATATGCATTGAAAAATAGTATGCAATAAATTCATGAACTTATGAACTTAGAGGTTGATGGAATGCTCTCACGGCCCCAACAACGACTTCCTTGCTTAACAATGGCCTTGGCGTCCCTTCATTCCTTTGGTGAACTTCCTGCGAACTTCGGATGTAAGCTTCATAGGTAACTACTTCCACAGTAGACATTATACATGCGCAAAGTATTTTCAGATGCAGAATGGTACACTCATTTTATTTTAGAATGGATAAAACTTTTTACAGAGAGATTCTTTACAGAGACTGATTATCTTCGCATTTATTAGATTGTATGCTGTTCACAAGGAACAAGCAATACCAAAGGTTACTTGGCGAAAGATAGGCTCTTCCTTAGAATAAGACTTAGACTCAAACAAATATTGGCCGACTCTCTATATGATTCGGCCACTTTAGGTTCACACCAGCTTCAAGCAGTGATGTGCAGGCTCCCAAATCACCTAAGGACTTGAGTTCTTCTCGTGATACAAGCGGATTAGACTGAACGTCCGTAAATGCAGAGCAAGAGAGGCACTCAACACAAACTCTCAAAGACTCAGACTGACTCAAACTCCAAATGTGAATGCCTTTGCAATGCGCCTTACCTCCTTATATAGGAAGTGAGGGGGGACAAACATCACTGTAGGTCATCCATGAAATGACCTAAAGGTGGATGGAATCATTACTTTTGGATAGTGTTAGGGCAACGTCCGCACAAAGATTTTCCAGTCCGATGAATGGAATAGTTGCTTTCAGGTAATGCCAAAGCGACATCTGAACATAGATTCCTGTCTGGAAAAGTAAATCTTACAGAAGATAACAAAGTGGATGCTTTTAATCTAAGCCCACGAGAAAATAGTGCCGACAAAACAAAGTTGATGCTTTTCGTAAAAGTCCACGAGATAATATAGACCATATTTTATTTACACTGTGAATGCTTTGGTATAGCAAAGCTCATGAGAAATATGGTCACAATTAGGCCCTTCTGACTGGTACTTATTAAAACATGGATGGTTTTTCTCGGGAAGCCCATGAGAACCATCAAAATACTGTCAATTTGGGAAATCTGCCTCTTTTATACAGAATTTCATCCCAAGATTTTGTATAAATCCTGTGGAAAATCATTGGTTTCCCCAAGACAATTTGGTATTGTACTTTGGTTAAAACAAGGCATTCCATATGTTCTCTCATATATTCTTCAAGTGAATTATTATAGGGAGATGACCTATAAGTTTTCCATTCACCTTCTGTCATTTCTTTGACAGTTCTGTAAGGAGGGCGAATGCATTCTGCAAGGTTTTGATGATTACATATATTGCAATGGGTTTTGCAATATTGTTCATGCCATACTGGGTCCATTGCGGTCTTGCTCACACCATAATGAGTCCATCAATCTCTAAACCATTTACATTGCTGATATCCTTGATAATGACCAATGGCACTGAATTTTAATTTGGTGTAGTGTGGTCCTATCTTATCGTCAACATTGAGGAAGTCCCACTAGAGCTGTTTGTAATCTGCAAAGTTGTATATTCTATCTGGAAAAATGATCTTGGGATCATTTCTTGTCCACCTAGCTACAGGTTGAGTCCTGACATGTCCTGGCTCATTCCAGAGGTCTCTTGTCCTATAGATGCAGACATACCTCTCATGTATTCCTCTGTTGGGTCCAACATGGTACCAAATAGTGGCAATGTCATGAAAATTTTGTTCTAAAGCCTGTTGTGCAATATCAACATCTCTGCTTGCTTTGTCGTATATCATATAATGAATCCACTTGCCTCCTTTAGGGTACACTTTTCTTTCTGGGACAAAATGTTGGATATCCATATGAGGTTGCAAGTTGGCATCTAACACCTTTGTGTTTCTAAGTTGCCATGTGGGTCTCCAATTTCTCTTGTATGTTTCCCAGTCTTGGTCCTCTAGGATAGTCATTAAGACTTGTTGTTTCTGGTGTTGGTCCCACTCAGTGATGATCATCATGACATGATATTTTGTTTCAATATATTCTCTGCTTAGAAAATCAGGAAGATTATTGTCTTTGCCTTTAATATGTTCTACCTAAAAAACAAAGTTTGCAAAAAGATCTTGCCATCTAGCAAACTTGTCTTCTCCATCTTTTTTGATGTCTTTTGTTAACACCTTCTGCAGAGTAGATGCATCGGTTCTCAGAAGAAAAGATTTATTAATAAGATAAACTTCAAACTTACTGATACAGTTCCATGTTGCCTTGACCTCTTTCTCTATTGTGGAGTAATTCAATTCAACTGGATTCCATACTCCTGATGCAAATTGAACAACTTGTTCTTCTTTTCCAACTTTTTGTTTTAAGACTCCACCCCATCCAACATTACTTGCGTTTGATTCAATAATTTTGTATGCAAGATCATCATCAACATACAGATTAGGCAAAGATTTTAACTTGGCTTTGATGTTCTGAACTGCTTTTGTATGGACTTATGCCCATTCAGGAGGATTCTTCTTCAATCTTTTGTTTAATATCCTTCTGTCACTAGCACAGTCTTGATAAAAGTTGTTGACATAGTTGAGGCAGCCTAAGAACCTTTGGAGTTGGTTCTTGTCTGTGATGACATCTCGAAACTTATCTACAAACTCTAAAGCATGTTTTGCAGAGAAATATGCCCATTGCAGATCGTATGACCCAAAAATTTGATGGTGGATTGAAATACCTCTATCTTCATTTTGCTAAGCACCAAACATTGTGCTTAACTAAATTCTTAAAAATATTTACATGTTTAAAATGTTCCTCGATGTTCTTGGAAAATATTAATACATCATCAATATATACAATCAACTAATAAAAATATGGCTTAAAAATACCATCCATTACCTTTTGAAATTTTGATGGAGCATTCTTTTGTCCAAAAGGCATAACGTTCCATTCATAATGTCCTGCTGGAATGTTGAAGGCAGTCTTGAATTTATCTTTTTCAGCAATGGCTACTTGCCAGAATCCCGCTTTTAGGTCAAACTTGGAAAAGATCTTGGCACCTGCTATCCTTCTGATTAAGTCTCCTTTATGTGGGATTGGATAGGTGTCATCAGCTAGGACTGAATTTAGAGGCTTATAATTAATAACTAGTCTCGGGAAGCCTCTGATTTGTTCAGCTCTTTTGTTTACATAGAACCCATAACAGTTCCAGGGACTGTCGAATTCTCTGATTATTCTTCTATTGAGGAGTTGCTGAATTTGTTTCTGGCAAAGATCTCTATATTCTTTGCTCATCGGAATAGCTCTGCTCTTACAAGGTTTACCGACATATCCTTCCTTGTAAGGGAGCTCGACTGTGTGCTTCTTCCTATGCCAGAATGCATTAGGTTCCTCTGAGCAGCAATCACCTTCTATTTGTTTCTTTAATTCTCTAATTTTGGTTTTGATCTGGGGTGATTTGGGCTTTTCTTCGATTCTCAAAGTAGATTTCAGATCTTTTAGATCTAACAGTTTGGCTTTGGCTCTGTCTAGATCTTGCACAGTATGTACCATTGTAGAAATTCTAGGATTGGAGATATATGGAAGTTCAATTTTCTTTCTTGTCCCTTTTGAGGTGGGGACAAAAATAAAATATCCAGCTTTTCCTCCTTTGATTCTGAGTGACCCATGAGGTTCTACTGCTGCAAGAAAGACATTACCAAGTATGCAGTCTACTGGGATGTCAACTACTACAAATTTCAAATAAATACAGTGGCTATCAAAACAAACAAATGCTTTGGGCACTTCATATCAAAGCTTTTTATTACCCAAGCCTACCACTTCTCTTTCTACAACCACCCAATATTTTGTTGGAATGTTTTTCATATTAAGATGTTAATATCTGCTCCTGAGTCAATAAGAGCAATCATTTCAAACATTTTCCCTTTTATGCAGATATTTATCAAAACATGATGTTGTTGGTATGAGATAGTTAATAATCTTATATCTCTAAATCCAAAATTTGGATCCTTCATACCTTCAGCAATTTGAACTTCGTGATTACTACTATATGAAGCGATATTCCAAGGTGGATCATCATCTTCTTCTTTTGCCATCTGTTTCCCTTTCTGTAATTTTAAAACTTGAGTTTTTATTGCAGAAATTTCTATCTTGAGATTATGAATCTCTCGATTGACTTCTCCTAGAGTAAGTGATCTTACTCTATCAGGCTTTTGCTGATGCCTTTGGAATGATTTTATATTTCTTTCATATGATGCATCAACGAATAGAGGTTTCTTACCTGAGCTGTTCGAAGCTTTTGCTTTTAGCTGATCCATAAAAGCTTCAGTCAGGCGGTTTTTCATCTCTCCATCCTCCATGGCATGGATCTGGGATAGAATCTTCAATTATTCTTCTTCTGTTGTAGCCATAAGGAATTTTTCTTTCTGGGGCTTAGGTTGTTCCCCTTGTGCATCACTTGATTCATTGAAATATTCAGAATCAGAATTATATTGAATTTGACAAGCACATTCTTCAGAGTCAGTACATAAACAATATGAAGAACCAGAATCTGAATATTTTTCCATATAAGCATGGAGTTCTTCTACAGAAGAAGAATAGAAAGAATCATAAGAAGACTCTTCTATTTGATGTTGCTGGGCTATCTCTCTAATTGTGACATTCGGACAACGTTCTGTGTTGTGAGCATGAGAACCACATTTCATGCACACTATTGGCCTTCTTCCTTCTTATTTTACTTGTTTATTTCTTTGGGAAAAAGCTTGGGATTTCTTTCCCTTATTTAGCTTTGACTCTTCACCCTCTGGACATCCAGAGGAAGTGTGTCCAATTTTCCCACATAGCCAACAAGTAATTTTATTCCATCTTTCTTGCTTACTAGTGTGCAGGTGAATATCTGAGGGATTATAATAAGGTATTATGGGAATATATTTATAATACCCTCTCTTTTGTCTAGAGGCTTGACCTTGCCTCGGCTTTGAGTATCTCTTTTTGGTCTTTGGATAATTTCTTCAGTTTTTCTAGAAAGTTTCTTTAAACTCTCTTCTGGCTCTTTTCTTAGCCTTCCTTGTCTTTACCAAAGGATCATCCAATGTTAATCCATACTTACTGCATATGGATTTTCTGTCAAGAAATCTGGAAATTTTTTCCAGAGACTTATTTACATTTGAGCTAGTACAAAGATTGAACAGTGTCTTTGTAATGAGAGCATAGATCTCTCCCCATGTGTATGACTCAAAAGGTAATTGAAAAACTTCCTGCATTCTTATATAATCGGCAAATTTAGATGGCAGAGCTGCAAGATATACCTATTTCCATAATAGGTTCTTTGAGTCCTTGACTTCATATATCCTCTGCATCCAATCTCTATGGAAGTCATCATATTGGGACATTTTATGGCACTTTAAATTCATCAAAATAACTTCATTTTTATCAGCAATTTCTGTTCCACTTCCACACCAATGTTCCAAGATCATTGATCTAAGTGCTCCTATCATGTTACTAATCACTGTGCCATGAGGATTATGTATTACATCTCCCTTTTCATCTTTTAGCACTTATGTTTCCATTGTTTCTATAAGCTTTGGAGATGATTATGTTTCCCACCATCTGAGGAGTGTCCCTGTAAAACACTGAATAATCATTCTGTAAGCATCAATTTTAGATTTCCCTCTAAGACACATGAGTTTATATTTTGTATACATCATGTCAATCATTTGTCTTATTTGTCTGACACTCATGTGATCTATAGTCCATTCTCTGTGGGAATCAGGGAAAAAGGTGTCTGCTTCAGGAAGCTTTCCTTTTCCTTCTATGTCAGGTGCAGGATATTTGGTGAACCTGTGCTCAAGTGGTTCATATATAGGAAGGATCTGTGTATCCCGATTTCTTTGTTCTTTCTCTTTATCTAATTCTTCATCCTTAAACAAGGATGCTATTGTGATTTTATTTGTAGCCTCAGTATCTAAAGATGACATGGCTACCTCTTTAGGAAATAATGCTGGAAACCTGTTTATAGATTTCACAGGATCCTAAATTCTTATGCTTCTTCTTACAAGAAAGGAGTTTGGAACTAGCTTCTTAGTTTTCGACAAATTCAACTTTTCAACTTTGTCTGTTAAACCAGTTATAAGTTGCTTAGTTGTATCTAAGTGATCAACTAACTTTTCTTCGACTCCTTCTATTTTATTCAAAGAATCTCTTGCATAAGAACGAATCATACTGGATTTAAACTATACACTGTTCAAACATCTATTTACATCATTAAGTGATACCTGAACAATATCAAATTGTTCCTTGACTTCTATTGTTTTTGTAGCATTCATTTCCAAGCCTTTTACTGCAGTATTTGTCCAGTTGAGCTATTCACTAGCTTTCTGAATTCTTCCATCAATGCCTAGAGCATTTTCATCTTTATGGATCAAAGGGATAGCTTTGCCTACATTTTGATTTTCTCCTATGATAATTCCCTTGTAAGGAGGAAAGGTTGTAGGGGTTTCAACTTTAGATCCATCTAGTGCAGTCCAAGCATGCTTACTTGCTAAGGTGCTGGTTGAAGCAACGAAAACATTTAGTGGAGCAATATTATCTTTCCATGAATAGAAAGATATCCAAGTGTTATTCATCTCCATATAATGCTTTCAATCTTCAGCAAATTGTTTCTTCTCTATGGGTGTATAATTCTAGTCAAATTCATTTGCTTGAGGATTAGTATACAGATCCGAATTCAACATGGCTTTCATCCATTGGGCACTAATCTCGGATTTCAAGCATCCATTCAAAAGGATGGAGAATTTATGAATTTCCATTACTGCAGGCTTTTTGCAGTCAGAAGGAACAAGGCGAAATCTGTAATTTGCAATCAGACCATGTGCCTGCTCAAGGTATCCCAAACCATATCTAGGCTTGACTGGTCTCATTGAACACATCATTTCAGTCATCCTTGGATGTTCTCCTTCTTCTATAATTATTTCATGCATCATGAGCACATGATCAACATCTGGTTCGTGTGGGAAAGGGATGTCTGAGCATTTGGGATTTGGGCATGATTTTACAGATGTGGAAGGTGGAGATATACCAGTCCTGGGGTTATGGTTTGTATGGATGTCAGATTCTACCAGAGTAAGCAGATTTACATGCTCTTGACAATCTGGGCATTTAACCTCTAAAGAACAATAATTTACAAGCTGGGCTAATTCATACCAAGAATTATGTCTACAAGAAGATGAAGTAGAACAAGTTGTATCTACAGTGGAAGGATCTCTATAATACTTGGATTGTTTACAGGCTAAATCTATACCTCGTCTGTCAATGGTAGATCTTCAGGGGAATGATATAACTGCAGAAGACAAATTTTCTGTAATATCAGTGGAGGTAATAGCTTTAGGAATAAGAGGGTTAGGATTATTTACAACCCAGTGTTCTGGAAATGTCAAGTCTTCCCAACGAATGGTTTGGTACTCAATTTTTTGGTTCTTTGCATCAGTGAGGACAACTATCCTTGACTTTGAGTCTCAGCTGGGTGTATGGCGGATGGCTGGCCACAAGGTATTTGTGTGACGAAAACAACCTTTCGTTTGGATGGCAATATTATTCCTATTTTTCTTCATATCGAAACCAATAGTCTGAATTTGTAGTTGTAGAATCTGGTCTATGGTTTCATCAAAGGTATAAACAGAGAAATTGGTATAACAGTCAAAGAAGACTGGGCCATCGGATAGAGGAGCAACAATCCCACCTATTAAGGAATCTGTGTACTTATTTTGCATCATATCGCAAACAGTAGCTAGCACAAAAGTATTTAGCCCTTTATGTGTTAGAGCATTGATTCCCACTCGAATACATCCTAAATGAAAATAATTTGTCTTTAGCCTTTTTGCCTCTACCTGTAATTCTTTGGGTTTTAACAGAGATATAGTTTGTATGTTATCTGAATTCTCCTGAATTTGGCTTACAGACTCTTTAAAACTTATTCTAGTAGTGGCTATTAGATGGAAAGCTGAAAGGTCACTATACACTTCTAAGGGAGCTATTGCAAGTAGTTCCCATCGGGCTGAAGGCTGGGGTTCTTCATATGAAATTTAATCAGAATTTAATACTCTACTAGAACTAGTAGCAATCATATCCCTTAAAAGGTTCTCTTCAGTCTGAGAATCTCTTTCTTCTAATTCTCGGAAAGAAATTGATTTCTGGAAAGGCTCCATTCTTCTATGAGTATACAGATTTGAATACCGACCTTAAGAACTAGACGTTACTGGCTCTGATGGTGGGAAACATAATCATCTCCAAAGCTTATAGAAACAATGGAAGCAGAAGTGCTAAAAGGTGAAAAGGGAGATGTAATACATAATCCTAATGGCAGAATTATCAGTAACATGATAGGAGCACTTACATCAATGATCTTGGAAAATTGGTGTGGAAGTGAAACATAAATTGTTGATAAAAATGAAGTTATTTAGATGAATTTAAAGTGCCATAAAATGTCCCAATATGATGACTTCCATAGAGATTGGATGCAGAGGATATATGAAGTCAAGGACTCAAAGAACCTGTTATGGAGACAGGTATATCTTACATCTCTGCCATCTAAATTTGTTGATTATATAAGAATGCAGGAAGTTTTTCAATTACCTTTTGAGTCATACACATGGGGAGAGATTTATGCTCTCATTACAAAGACACTGGTCAGTCTTTGTTCTATCTCAGAGGTAAATAAGTCTTTAGAAAAACTTTCTAGATTTCTTGACAAAAAATCCATATGCAGTGAGTATGGATTAACATTGGATGATCCTTTGGTAAAGAGAAGGAAGGCTAAGAAAAGAGTCGTAAGAGAGTTTAGAGAAACTTTCACAAAAAGCAAAGAAATTATCCAAAGACCAACAAGAGATATTCAAAGTCGAGGCAAGATCAAGCCTCCAGACAAAAGAGAGGGTATTATAAATATATTCCTAGAATACATTATTATAATCCCTCAGATATTCACCTGCACACCAGTAAGAAGGAAAGATGGAATAAAATTATTTGTTGGCTATGTGGGAAAACTGGACGCACTTCCTGTAGATGTCTAGAGGGTGAAGATTCAAAGCTAAATAAGGGAGAGAAATCCCAAGATTTTGCCCAAAGAAATAAACAAGTAAATCAAGAAGAAAGAAGGCCAATAGTGTGCATGAAATGTAGTTCTCATGCTCACAGCACAAAACGCTCTCCGAATGTCGCAATCAGAGAGATAGTTCAGCAGCATCAAATAGAAGAGTATTCTTATGATTCCTTCAGTTCTTCTTCTGCGGAAGAAATCCATGCTTATATGGAAAAATATTCAGATTCTGGTTCTTCAGATTGTCTATGTTCTGACTCTAAATAATGTGCTTGTCAAATTCAATATAATTTTGATTCTGAATATCTCAGTGAATCAAGTGATGCACAAGGGGAACAACCTAAGCCCCAGAAAGAAAAAGTCCTTATGGCTGCAACAGAAGAAGAAGAATTGAAGATTCTGTCCCAGATCCATGCCAAAGGATGGAGAGATGAAAAATCACCTGACTAAAGCTTTTATGGATCAGCTAAAAGCAAAAGCTTCGAACAACTTAGGTAAGAAACCTCTATTCGTTGATGCATCATATGAAAGAAATACAAAATCATTCTAGAGGCCTCAGCAGAAGCCCGATAGAGTCAGTTCACTTACTCTAGGAGAAGTCAGTCAACAGATTCATAATCTCAAGACAAAAATTTCTGTAATAAAAACTCAAGTTGCAGAAATACAGAAAGGGAAACAGATGGGAAAAGAAGAGGATGATGATCAACCTTGAAATACTGCTTCATATAGTAGTTATCGCGAAGTTCAAATTGTTCAAGGTATGAAGGATCCAAATTTTGGATTCAGAGATATGAGGTTATTAACTATCTCATACAAAAAACATCATGTTTTGATAAATATCTGCATAAAAGGATAAATGTTTGAAATGATTTCTCTTATTGACTCAGGAGCAGATGTTAGCATTGTGAATATGAAAAATATTCCAGTGAAATGTTGGGTGGCTGCAGAAAGAGAAGTGGTAGTCTTGGGTAATAAAAATCTCTGATATGAAGTTCCCAAAGCATCTGTTTGTTTTGATAGCCACTGTATTTATTTGAAATTTGCAGTAGCTGACATCCAGGTAGACTGCATACTTGGTAATGTCTTTCTTGCAGTAGTAGAACCTCATGGGTCACTCAGAATCAAAGGAGGAAAAGTTGGATATTCTATTTCTGTCCCCACTTCAAAAGGGACAAGAAATATAATTGAACTTCCATATATCTCCAATCCTAGAATTTATAAAATGGTACATACTGTGCAAGATCTTGATAGAGCCAAAGCTAGAATGTCAAATCTAAAAGATCTAAAATCTACTTTGAGAACCGAAGAATAGCTCAAATCACCCCAGATCAAAACCAGAATTGGAGAATTAAAGAAAGAAATAGAAGATGATTGCTGCTCAGAGGAACCTAATGCATTCTGGCATAGGAAGCATCACACAGTCAAGCTCCCTTACAAGAAAGGATATGTTGGTAAACCTTGTAAGAGCAATGAGAAAAGAATACATAGATCTTTGCCAGAAAGAAATTTAGCAGCTCCTCAGTAGAAGATTAATCAGAGAATCCGACAGTCCCTGGAACTGTTATGGGTTCTATGTAAACAAAACAACTAAACAAATCAGAGGCATCTTGAGACTAGATATTAATTATAAGCCTCTAAATTCAGTCCTAGTTGATGACACCTATCCAATCCCACATAAAGGAGACTTAATCAGAAGGATAGCAAGTGCCAAGATCTTTTCCAAGTTTGACCTGAAAGCGGGATTCTGGCAAGTGGCAATTGCTGAAAAAGATAAATTCAAGACTGCCTTCAGCATTCCACGAGGACATTATGAATGGAACATTGTGCCTTTTGGACTCAAGAATGCTCCATCAAAATTTCAAAAGGTGATGGATGGTTCTGTTAAGCCATATTTTGATTGGTTGATTGTATATATTGATGATGTATTAATATTTTCCAAGAACATCCAGGTACATTTTAAACATGTAAATATTTTTAAGAATTTAGTTAAGCACAATGGTTTGGTGCTTAGCAAAAAGAAGATAGAGGTATTTCAAACCACTATCAAATTTTTGGGTCATACAATCTACAATGGGCAGATTTCTCTGCAAAAACATGCTTTAGAGTTTGCAGATAAGTTTCTAGATGTCATCACAGACAAGAACCAATTGCAAAGGTTCTTAGGCTGCCTCAACTATGTCAGCAACTTTTATCAAGACTGTGCAAGTGATAGAAGGATATTAAACAAAAGATTGAAGAAGAATCCTCTTGAATGGACAGAAGTCCATACAAAAGCAGTTCAGAACATCAAGGCCAAGGTAAAATCTTTGCCTATTCTATATGTTGCTGATGATCTTGCATACAAAATAGTTGAATCAGATGCAAGTAATGTTGGATGGGGTGGAGTCTTAAAACAAAAAGTTGGAAAGGAAGAACAAGTTGTTCAATTTGCATCGAGAGTATGGAATCCAGCTGAATTAAATTACTCCACAATAGAGAAAGAGGTCAAGGCAGCATGGAATTGTATCAGTAACTTTGATGTTTATCTTATTAATAAATATTTTCTTCTAAGGACTGATGCATCTACTCTACAGAAGGTGTTAACAAAAGACATAAAAAAAGTTGGAGAAGCCAAGTTTGCCAGATGGCAAGATCTTTTCGAAAACTTTGATTTTCAGGTAGAACATATTAAAGGAAAAGACAATAATCTTCCTGATTTTCTAAGTAGAGAATATATTGAAACAAAAGATCATGTCAGGATGATCATCACTGAGTGGGATTAGCACCAGAAACAAGAAGTCTTAAGGACTATCCTAGAGGACCAAGACTAGGAAACATATAAGAGAAACTAGAGACCCACCTTGCAACTCAGAAACACAAAGGTGTTAGATGCCAACTTGCAACCTCATAGGGATATCCAAAATTTTTTCCTAGAAAGAAAAGTGTAACCTAAAGGAGGTAAGTGGATTCATGATATGATATACGACAAAGCAAGGAGATATGTTGATATTGCACAACGAGCTTTAGAACAAAATTTTCATGACATTGCCATTATTTGGTACCATGGTGAACCCAGCAGAGGAATACATGAGAGGTATTTCTGCATCTACAGGACAAAATACCTCTGGAATGAGCCAGGACACGCCAGGACTCAACGTGCAGCTAGGTTGCCGAGAAATGATCCCATTATCATTTTTCCAGATACAATATACAACTTTGCAGATTACAAACAGATCTGGTGGGACTTCCTCAATGTTGATGATAAGATAGGAACCCACTACACCAAATTAAAATTTAGTACCATTGTTCATTATCAAGGATATCAACAATGTAAATGGTTCAGAGATTGGTGGACTGATTATGGTGTGAGCATGACTGCAATGGACACAGCACGGCATGAACAATATTGAAAATCCCATTGCAATATATGTAATCATCAAAACCTTGCAGAATGCATTCACCCTCCTTACAGAACTGTCAAAGAAATGACAGAAGGTGAATGGACAACTTACAGGTCATCTACCTATAAAAATTCACTTGAAGAATATATGAGAGAACATATGGAATGGCTTGTTTTAACCAAAGTACAATACCAAATTGGCTTGGGGAAACCAATGATTGTCCATAGGATTTATACAAAAGCCTGGGATGAAATGTTGTATAAAAGAGGTAGATTTCCCGAATTGACAGTATTTTGATGGTTCTCATGGGCTTCCCGAGAAAAAGCATCCATGTTGTAATAAGTACCAGTCACAAGGGCCTAATTGTGACCAGATTTCTCGTGAGCTTTGCTATAGCAAAGCATTCACAGTGTAAATAAAATATGGTCTATATTTTCTCGTGGGCTTTCACGAAAAGCGTTCACTTTCTTTTTTCGGCACTATTTTCTTGTGGGCTTAGAACAAAAGCATCCACTTTGTTATCTTCCATAATATTTACTTTTTCGAACAGGAATCTATGTTCAGATTGTTGGGTTGTGTTATATTCTTTCCACGACTAACCTACGTAGTGAAC